>JAUEKU010230901.1:0-15758 GCA_032274805.1 Gypsophila paniculata | reverse complement strand
AAGCGAGTATTAATAATATTCAATATTGTGGCTAAAAAAAGGATTAATTTTAGGTTTTTATGTAAAATAAGATTTATATTTTTTTTTTTTTTTTTTTTTTTTTGTATTGAGGATGAGAATGGTTCGGTTAACCTTACTACTATCCTTGACCATCGGTTTGTATAAAGTCGAACCATAGCCGAACTGTTGACAACATTTTTCTCTGGTTCGATTCAACTTTATAACAATTCGAGTTCACGGTTAACCATGATATGAACCATTTATTTAAAATAAAAAAGTTAATTTTTTCTTTTAAATTTATTTCTTGTCATTTCGTTTTACTTAAGACGAGCTTTAAACAAATTTTATCGTTAATATACATCACTTAATACAATCACACTTTTAGATTGAATTACCTTTAATTTATAGATTACATGAAGATTACTCGTATATATTAAGAAAAAACCAAAAGAAATGATAATCTATTCCAAGAAAAATATTTTTTAATCTTAAATACTCCGTAATATAAGGTGATGACAAAAAATATTATAAATCTATGAATAATTCGTTAGAAAAAAATGTTTCAAAAGAAATTTTATTATTTGAGCTACGTTACTCTCGACTCGGGCTCAATAATTTTTGGAAAAGTCATAAAAAAGACTGTCTAACATGATAGACGGGTTTCTGATGCATAAAATGTGACCATATTTGAGTATAATGTGACCGTATTAAGATATACTCCATAAAAGTGGTCACATTTTAGTTAATAATGGTCACTATCAGTTTAAATGTGATCACATTTTATGTATTAGCCTACTCGTCTCCCACTTTGTTAGTGATAAAACATCTTTTATAATACTTACTAATAAAATATTTCCATGCTCATGTACTCGATTATTTAATTTGTGTTTTATCTCTCAAACATGACGGTTCTCACCAAGTTTGAATAAAATATGGCTTGATTGTTCCCAACAACCACCCGAAATCGTCATTTATAAATTATTACTCCTACGATTTTTAGACGACAATCAACCTTTCTTTATATTTTGCGTTAATATTTATAATTATTAAATGAAAATTTGATTATAATAAATTTTAGAGAGTGGAAAACATATCTTACAAATTTTTGGCGTTTTATATGTACAAGAACGCCACCAGTTTTACTTACCATTTCATTATTTTAATCCACCTACTTATATGTGATGTATCAGTTAATACGTTACTATTTCCATTTTTAGTATGGAGAGAGATCTTACAAATTTTTGGCCAAACCATTGAAGTTGCTCTTATACCCCCATTTTTTCCACTTTCTTGAAAATTCGTGCCAAACTCCTATGATGCTTTATGAATGAAATGGAGAGAG
Organism: Gypsophila paniculata; assembly: GCA_032274805.1. Classification (NCBI taxonomy): domain Eukaryota; kingdom Viridiplantae; phylum Streptophyta; class Magnoliopsida; order Caryophyllales; family Caryophyllaceae; genus Gypsophila; species Gypsophila paniculata. The sequence goes on along the minus strand of JAUEKU010230901.1, from coordinate 14,416 downwards.
ATCATATTTTATTGTTGTATTAGACATTCACCTGCAATTCCTTAATATTTATGTAAAAAATAATGGTAACGTATTGACTGGACGAAGGGAGTATTTAATAATTTCATTTGCAAGTCATTATTATTCTTAGGTATTACTCCTCCCATCTCAATGATTTAGCCCATTGACCCACCTTTTGTGAGAGAAAAAGTGGGCCAATGAGACTAAATGAATGATACAGAGGGAGTATATCAAAATCAAATGGGAGTATTATGTTGACCAAAGTTTATTAAATTCTAATAATTCTAGTCTATATTATTTTCTTTAAATATTCCTGAATACTAACTCTCCCGCAACCATAACAAGTATCACGAACGATACGATTAAAAAATAATTAACACTACGTCTTTTACGTCTGAGCATACAGAACACAACAACGATCCAACATCAACGCCCGCAGCCTGCTGTAGGCAGACCAAAGACCAAACCAACATGGCAAGGACATCATAACCCATTGATAAACAAATAAGGAAATACGAGGGCAAACACGTAAAAGAATTTCAAGACAGGTAAACAAAAGACGTCTTTAGTTTCATCAATTTACATCCGATTCACAAACGAGAACAACCGAAGATCCAGATTTCAATCAGAATCCAAAGGAGATACAGATCTATGAATCTAGCAAACACAACCACAACCATCGAAGCACACAAACACACAATTCTCGGGAGGCGTAGGCATAAGCCAGTGCCTTACCTCACCGAAGAAGAAAATAAAATCGTCAAACACAAACCAATATACAACTAACAAGTCCTTCACACACTTCAGCAACTGCCGTTGCTACAAATCCACAAAAGTAAGAGATATATGTTACGATTATTAGATTCACGCACAAACGTACCCAAAAGTAGCACGAGGCAGACATCCTTTTAAGCCGTAATATGTGCATAGTGTAAGAGCGCCTTCAGATGAAAAACATGCCATTCTCGATGCTCGAGTGCAGCTTGTAGAAACTTTCATCAAAAACGACTCCAGAAGTAGATGTTGCCACGGACGAAGATGAACTCCTTGAAGAAAGTCGTGACTCAGTCTGGGCTTCATAGTACAACCGCCCTCGATAAGCGAGGTCATCAGCATAGTAAACCGGTGGAACCAGTGAAACGGGCTTACAGCATCTAGCAAAAGTGAAGCACAAGTCGTATATGAGCCGCTGCAACTTGTCGGAAGAAAAGTTGTGCTCATCCCAGAGTACGTGGTAATGCGTCGGCTTACTAGTACCGATACTGCCGTTGTGGCTGCACAGGTAGAAATCGAACTCGAATGGATGAATGATTGTTGTATCGACCACTGTACCAGGTGGTACATTGCGACTTCTTCCCTGGTTACTTTGTGGCTCAGGAAATAAACGAGTTTGGTGTCGTTTCTGAGCAACTATAAGTGTGACAGTGCAGAAAAACCCACTTGCTTTCATTTGTCTCCTCAAATCTAGTAGCTCCTCGTGGAGTACCATATCAAATTGGCCTTCACTAACACCATCACGGAATATTATTAGCTTCTGAGGCTTCACCCCATTGATCTTTTCATAAGACTCAATGAGTTCCAAACAAAGACGCCCGAAACCAATAATCTTCTCGCAGCGATGCTCTTGGGCAGAAATTCGTTGAACATATTTGGTTGCAACACGCCGGTTTGTAGAGCCCACAAGAGCGGCTATGGACGGGCTACCAATGTCCATAGCACGAGGATGATTGACATCTGCCCCGATAAGCATTACATGGCTATCATCGTCAAATAGAGGAAGCGGGTCCGAGAGGTCCACATTGATTCCCCCAAGCTTAGCATTTATTTTCATACCGAGATTAGCCATGTACTGATCCTGCCCCTTATTAGCCATCTTAGATAGGCAACACTGCGTTACGATTCCCACCTTCGTCTCGGAAACCCATTTGATATGTTTGTAGCCGTGATCCTTCCGGGTCATCACACATAAAAGAAGTTGTAAGTTTCCCTTACCGACTTGACGTGCTCGATTATTGATTCGTTCCAATAGTGGCAATAGTGATTCAGCCCTTGCAATTTGCCTCATATCGCCCTCTTCTGTAAACAAAGGCTTATCCATACGCAAACCTAGTTTGTTGCAACGTGCAACAAACTTCGGAATGAAAGAGTCATTCAAGCGATCTGCAGGTCTCCCGTTATAGGAGAAGTCTAAAACAGCCCAACGCAAAAGAGATTTTCCTTCGACAACAGAATTACGCATAAGATTCCATTGACAACTGTCTCTATCAACAGTCACACCAGTCATGTTGCCATTATCTGATGCTTTTAACATCAGTTGTGGTGGCTTGATCACCCGACCTTGGACCCGAGTCATGTTCATTAGAACATCAATTCCAAAGTTCTTGCTGATGTCTCCGCTGGAAAGTAACAGACAAAGATTAAGTAGAGGTAATAAATCCATTCAAATGAATTGATTCAATAGCAAAAAGCGATGTAGCACCCTTCACATTACACGATATCAGCAAGCAAAAAGATCAAGGCATTTATAGTCTAAGTTATACGCTGTCAACTTTCACAATCGCCATGTTAGTCTGTAAAGTGGGACACTCTTGAGAGTTAACAACCAAGTGTCGATGATCATAGCTTTTGACCATGTCCACTACTATTCCTCTACACATTTGCATAAATTTTGTGTATATTCGAATGGAGCGGGCAATAGAATATTACAGAGCAATTTAATGCTTGCCAAATAACACAAAATTTACACATTTACCATCTACTCCGTAATAGAAAGTAAATAGACACCAACACACAGAGCAACCAAGCACCAAAATGTAAAATATAGATATGAATTGAATAAGAGATATGAGATAGATATAAAGAAAACCATTAAGTTTGAGACACCATACCCGCAAGGTCCATGCCTATCTTGTAACATACCACAGATGGTCCTTTTCCTGTCATTAGGTTGCGCAAGTGACATTTCCTTTAAAAATGCAGCAGCATTGTAGTCGAGCTCCTCCTTCGGGAACCTCTGTCCTTCAACCAAGACACAGAGCTCGATAGGCAAAAAATTAGTTCTCCCACCTTTCCCCACATCCAGACAAGGTAGATTTTGATGCTTAATGTTCAGCTCAGGATACTTCTCCTTAAAGTAAGCAAGAAGACGCACAGTTTTGGGAGGCATCTGACCAGTAGGATCTTCAGTTGTGAAGGAAATGTCAGAGGCTCGCCTGTCAGTCAATCCTGATACCGTGTACTTCTGTTTTGTGCGACGATGTGTGACTGTAACTTTGAGTCCCTTCAAAGCACTCAGAATTTGATGCCTCAATCTCTGAAAGCTGCCAAAATCAAACCCATAAATATGCTCCCCAAGAAATTCAAGAACTGAAATCCGCTTCCTAACTGCCAGAACAGAATAATCGAGACACAAGGATAACCCTTGTGAAGTAGGCTTCAGGCTGTGCTGAAATCCTTTCGATGCTGCAAGACCACCCCCAAGATCATATGCTGGATCAAAATCTGCAGGGTGAAAAGTCTTGCCAATGCTAACCATATGCCTCCTCGGATTTTCCTTCATAACTATATCCATTGCCTGCAATACATCACGAGGAAGCTGCAGGACATCACCTCTCAAGTAATCCTTCAACTTATGAAGCTTTAGCTCATTTACCAAATTAACCGTAAATATGAACGAGCGTTGCCTCGTGCCTTCCTCATCAGATAGCTTCACAGTAAACTGTCCAGTAGGCAACTGCACAGCACTGAAAATATTCTTTTCACCGTCATAACCAGTCATTTCCAGAGGAAACTCGGAATTCTCAGCAAACAGTTTGTCCTTCAGCATACTCAAAGTGGATTTGGATAGCTTCGTAGGCCTACCCCTGGTAGAGCCCTCTTCAGGTTTGACATCAATATCATAGTGTCTTATTATACTCTCGGGATTGAACCTAACAGGAAAATGGTTTACAAGGATATCGACAGTACGGATCTTTTGTACACCCCCTCTATCAGGACGTTTGATGGGAAGTACCCGTTCAGTACTCGAAGATGGAGAAGTCTCCTCATTTATTTTGAGTGCTTGCATCTTCGGAACAATAGGTCCTACACAACAACAAGATTGAAGAGAATTACTATCACTTCACGAATTCACGCTAGTACCAAGTTTCGGTCAGTAAAATGGTTATTCAATGACCAACAGAACAAGCACGTCAACGAACTTATACTTCAAAAAAAACAAGAGTATAAGACTATTTGTTCATTCATTACACTTGTAGAATACAAGTGCGGAAAATGAAACGAGTCACAATTAACTTGCATTCAATAGCTATTAAACATTAGTTTTAGGTATGGCTAGAGATACTAATTTGCAACGGAGTTATCAACGTTTTGGAGGTCAGGGCGAGCACATATTGAGACAGTATAAGCGCCACAGCTATAGTGCTATGATCGTGATCAAGCCACCTAACTCCGTGATCAAATCTCGAACCATGATTTCACAGCATGATAGACCATTTTCTTTTTCTCGATAGCTACCTATTTATTATGCCTTCCTGTATTGCCAGCCTCAGTCTTACAATTTTTTATAAACAAAAGACCGTCTTTCACAAGTCTTACTCGGTAACAATTAAGGAGTAAGAACTGAGCAAAGTTTCATACATTTAATACAAACACGACAGAAAATATTGAATGACAGAATTCTAAACATTTATTGCAAAGCAACTTCAGACAAAGCATTAAATAAACTTACTACTCAAAGTAGTTTGTAAGTATTTATTAGCTACATATTTGTTAGAGTATATAAACGATCTTGGTACTCCAACCATCACCTTAAGGTTTTGGTTGAGTTGGTTCTTTGACATGGTATCATGATTGCAGCGAGCAAGTTACAAGACCGTCTAACGATTTCAAATTGTAAGACATACAACAAATTTCAAATAGGTTGTTAGAGTGTAAGACCGTCTTTTTTTAGACTTTGTGTTTCATCTTGAAAATGTTAGTTTTGAGGTAAACTATTGGAGGAGGTATTAATGGAATTATTGCATTTTTGAACTTCCGATGTTTTCTAAATTGTAATTATTGACATTCGATAATTCCTACTTGATGACAGAATAATTGAAATAATCGGGGATAAGGTAGGTTAGACGAATATGAAATGTTTGGTGGAACATTATTCAAGTCGAATGGCTCACAATCGAAATACAAAGAAATAGGGAGTAACCGCGATTGCTATTTTTACATTACTCCGTGGTATCAGAGCCTTAACATTCACGAAGTATTACTAATGTTGCTGATATCGACGTGCAGGATGTCAATGTTGAATCGTCGACTTACAAAGAAATAGGGAGTAACCGCGATTGGTATTTTGTTTGTTCGATGTCTGATTTAAAATTCAAATTGATTCGGATGAGTTCTGGTGATCTGTTCTATGATTTAACTGCGCAGGTATATCCGCCCAAATTTTGTGTTCTGGTGACTGTTTCATGGTTCAAATAACTTATGGAGACGATGGCGAAGGTAGCAGCAATGAAGGTGGTGATTCGGATGAGTTCAATGACTTTTGAATGTAGAGTCGCCTTCTCGACTTAGACTATCCATGAGCCCTGAATCTGTGATATGCTTCGAGTTGTTATATCATATATGTGACCACAACGGAACTGAACAGAAACACTGGGTACTGGCAACAACAGAGGCAAACTTGCACTGTGAGTATCAGAGAATATCTTACAGAAAAAAAGCTACTTTTTTGTTTATACTACCATTTTTATACCGCCTTCTTGATTTCGAATTATATATACATAGCAAAAGACCAAATCTAAGTTCCGTCAACTGGTACATGAAAAAACTAAAGTTCTTTGCCGACTTGGCGTGAATGTGATAATGTGTGTAAGTTGGACTAAATGTAGTTCAGTTACTTGAATGCTGTATTATAGAATTATACTCTGAACTGGGGTAGTTGGTGAAGAAATATCGCGTTTTACAGTGTATCTGATGACAGAATTTAACGGAGTATGAAACATTATATTATTGCTGCGTAGGTCTGAGGGCCAAAAGCATGTCACTAATTGTTTATGATTTTGATATTGTAGCTGTTAGAAACGTCACTGCGACAAGTTTGCATTTTACTTATTATTTTTGAAATCGGGTTCATGCAGAGAGTGCGATCTCGGAAATTGGAAGACTTATTACTGTGGCGAATTTCATAGTATTCTCTCCAATTTTATTTGAAGGCACTTACGGTGTGATGAAGCAGCATTATCGGTATATATTTCCGACTATATCTCCTTTTGTTCGATGAGTTTATTTTCACTTGGAAGTGGAAGAAGTCAAGGGGACTAACATTAGAACTTTCTGCCTGTGTGTGTGTACACTGAGATGTCTCAATTGGAGTATGTACATGGGTGTAATAAGAGGAGGAAGCGATCGTCTGCTGATCAAAGGGTTTTTCGTTTCAAGTCGTTCTGTGAACCGGGATATCCTGCTGAGTTCAATGGTCCTTTCTGGAAAAATGTCCGAGCACTTCTCGAGTTTGGTCATATGGAGAATAATCAGAGCAGTAATGGGATGATAAGCTGGTCCTTTCAGCTTGAAGTTCATCGCCATAAACCTGATCACCGTGTCTTTCTGTTCGTCATTGAAGAACCGATTGAGGCTTCGATTTGCCGTTACTGCAAATATTGTCGCTATATCGGTATTCAGCTTCTATACTCTTTGTTCTATTTCCTATAAATTCCTTTTTTCTTTACATATAACCTGTAGCGATTTGTGTACGTTAAAACACTACTCTTTCACAATGAGGGCCGAAGCTTAGTACGCCGATGGGGGCCTGGGTTCTAACCTTAGTAACTTATCTTAACTTCCAAAGCAATACCTTCCTACCTTCATATCGATGTCTACCGATGTCAACTTTAATTATGCAAAATAGTTTGAGAAATTGATGACAAAATTTGACATCTGTTAATCATCTAGTCCGAATGAGAATTATATAAAGGAGATGGAGATAGTACATGTTAGTGAATGGTTAAATAAAGGTAAAGGAGCGTTTCTTTATAAGTTAGCCTTTTATAAGCCGTTTCACCACGTAATTCGAAATTTCTCTCACATACCTTGAAAAATGGTCTAAACGGAAAAAGTACAAAGCAAGAGCTATCATGTTTTGAAACATGGATATCGACTCCATTTCTAAACCACCTAAGTTAAATCTAGACGAGTTGAAATATGCTCGTTTGGGAAAACAAACTGATGAAAAGGCCACAAGGAAATCTGTTGAATACCGAATTGAAGACTACTTTTTGCTCGCATGTGTTCTCCTAAAAAGTTGATTCAAAAGTAAACGTAAAGAAATAGGTGAATTAGAGGGAATAAATGATTTCAAGCATTTGTTTTAGTGCAACGACTGTTGGTTGTAATAGGTTGGGGACAACATATGATCTGCAACATGAAGTATCACTTTGTTGTGCCTTCCAAAGAAACAGCTGCAATGGCATCAACCTGTTCAAGCTGCCAAAATAACTACTGTTGTGACGGGACGATATTGGCCGCAAGATGCGGTAGCAACTCATGCAGCTTAGTGGAACTTCAGGGTCATACGTTGCATGGAGTGTTCCATTGCAATGGTTTTGGGCATTTGCTCTGTGTTAATGGCCTCGAAATGGGATCCGACGTATCTGGCCACCAGATCATGGATTTCTGGGACCGCATCTGCACTAGCTTGCGCGCAAGGTAATTCTACACCCTTTATCATTCGCATCAGTGCCAATTTTTTCAGACCTATCAGGTTTGTCGAAGACGTGTCTGCACAATGATCGACAATCGACATCCCTAATGTCAATTGCCCCTTTCTAACGTACAGGGGCATAGCGTTGTCTTTTCGTACCAACCCATCCAAAAAATTTTAACGAGCTCTGAGGAAATTCTGTGATAGTCACTGTCAAAATCGTAAACGTGAAGTGAATTTTTTTAATTCTGCAGGAAAGTGAGTCTGACAGATGTGTCCCAGAAGAAAAGCATGGACTTGAGACTGCTTCACGGGTTAGCATACGGAGGACCATGGTTTTCGCGATGGGAGTATAAATTTGGGCGCGGAAGTTTCGGAGTCACAGAAACCATGTACCAAAAATCCATTCAAGCCATACAAAACATCCCTCTTTGCCTTCTCTTCCACCACTTCAGCCCCTTAGACAATTACCTCCCGATCATCTTCTCGAGGTACCAAGCCCTATCCGAACACTCCTTGATCACTTTAAGTGACCTTTTCTACTTCATGCTTGAGCTCAAGTCCCGTCTACCTAAAGAGGCCAGCCCCACCGACTTGTTCAACCCAGGAATCCTTCTTGAAAATTCCTGCAGATGGTCCCCTAAACGGGTCGATATGGCGACTCGGGTCATAGTGGAGACCTTGAAAAGGGCTGCGCCAAAATGGATATCGAGGCAAGAAGTTCGGGATGCTGCCCGAGTTTACATTGGTGACACAGGTCTCTTAGACTTTGTCCTGAAGTCCCTCGGTAATCATGTCGTTGGAAAATACCTCGTTCGTCGTAGCCTCAATCCTGTAACTAAAGTTCTCGAGTATTGCTTGGAAGATATGTCGGTTAGCCATGATAACGGCCTTATGGTAAGGGAATCCAGGTCAAATCTGATGCTCGTCACTAGGGTGCAACTAGCAAAGGACATCTTGTACCTATATAAGTCGACTCTTAGGGAGCATAAGCCCATGATGGCCGGACCAGGTAGCACAATCTCGATAGCTAGCAGGGTCATTCACGACAGCAAACATCTTGTTAAGGAATTCAGTCCTCATCAAGGTCTACAACCAAAGACCAAATTCGGTTCTAACTGTGACCTAGCTGACGTTTTTTGTGCTTTACAGTTGAAAGACAAGCAACTTTTGCAGCCCTGTGAGCCTGTTCAGGTAAAAACTAACAATACGATAGAAGAATTCAAAATGCACGTTGAGAAATGGTTCAAGGACATGTATTTCGGGTTGAATGGGTTGTCAGTTCAATCAATTGCGAATTTCAACGTAAGGGACACCGACTTTGTCTCAGGAGTGGTTGAAGAGGGGAAGGATGTGGTCCTCGAGGCAGGAGTATGTCAAAACGGGTATGAAAACGGTCATGAGAATGGAAACGGGTTAATAATGCAAGGGTGGAATACGTGTGAAATCGTAAATGGTCATAATCAAGGGCATGGATTCATAGAATGTGCATGTGGAACTAAGGAAGACGATGGCGAAAGAATGGTGGCTTGTGATATATGTGAAGTGTGGCAACACACACGGTGTGTTCGTATCCCAAACAACGAAGACGTCCCTCGTATTTTTCTTTGTGACCGTTGCGAGCAGGACATTGTGTTGTCCCCTTCTTTGATGCAATAAGATCTATGCATCTTAAAATTTATGGCCACCTTTTAATTTATAACTAAATATATAGACATAATTTAGGGTGTCATAGATGTTGTGTATTGGTTCTAGCTAGATTTTAACATTTGAGTAGTTTGTAGTTTTGTACTAATGCTTTTCTATAGTACTCATTATGTCTTTAATAAAGCACAAGACAAAGTTATATCTAAATGACATGATTAAATTCACATACAAATTACCGTTAAAAAATTGTTGTATTTATATGACGAGTTATTTGTAACCATTACTGTATTCTTATTCAATACTCCGTATAGTGTACACTCAGTGAGCCCAATTGTATGCGTACAATTAATTTAACAATAGTAACAATAACCGTGTTGAAGTCCACGAATAATCTATTGTACGAATATGGCAAGCTCATAGAATAACTGCTCAACAACAACAACACGGGTATATTAGTTACAAAAATCATAAAATGAGTTAACCTAACAATTTCTTGTTTAAATATTCTAATGGTACACTAAAAATACCAAATTTCTTACATGATTTCTTTGACATTACAAATTTCACTATCCATCCATATAAAACAACTTATCACAGAAAATATATATTATAATAATATAACTAATATGGAGATAATTGGAAAAAAAAAAAAAAGGATTAATTAGGAGACAAGAAATGGACCCGAGCGAGCTGATACTCTTTTCCGGCAATCCAAACACCAGTTTGTGACCACTGCACATCCTCCCAGTCAAGGTTCTCCTCTAACACCTGTTTACATCCAACCATTAGCACTGTAACTAGCAGGGTAAGCGGGTCGGATGTACGTAGCTGTTGACACAGAGTGGCTGTTATTGCATTGATTGACTACTACATACGGTAGTACTTCACAGTAAAAGAAGTACAGCCAGTTTATTGAGTCATTTTACGTTATTTCACCAAAATCGGTAATCAAATAATAGCGAGTCTTTGGCCCCATTGGAAGATGGGAAAATTGTTTTGATAGATCAGTGGTCATGAAATTTCACATCGGATTGCTTTATATAGTTGGGGGAATTGGTAGTCGATGACAACTGACCACCAACGTCAAATTGAGAGGAATATAAATTGGACAGAAACGGAGGTAGTAATTCACAGTGGAGAACCTAAAATTAATATCACATTCCCCCATAAACTACAAAGAAAAGAAGCGAAACTGACTTATTTTTAGGACGAAGGTGTGATGGGGAGTGGTTAGATAGAGGAGTAGTACCTCGACATGGTCTAAAGGCAAAGGGATCCCTATTGATCGCATAACTTTCTGTGGAAGGGGTTTCTTGCATTTTGACCACCGGAACATATCTACTACCATGCTGTCACCATCTGCCATGCTTCGATCTCCATTCACCGAAGACGCATGGTTCTGTGGATTTCCCGTCTCAGGTTCATGCATCTGTGAGACTGACGAACTTTTTACTATTTTCTCGCTGGCAAAGCAAAGTTCATACCTACATATAATAAATTACAAATGGTTAGAACTTAGAAGTCATTACTACATAACAGCATTATCACAAAGGCCTCAAAAGCTCCCGACAGCCTAGCGCAGAGAGGCCGATGAGTATAAAAATCGAGTGACTTTTCACTTTATAATAGAAATAATTGCACACACTTTATTGATGAAAATGGCTTGTCCTCTAGTTTAAGTCAAAATTATTCCGTCAAAGATTTTGGCAACTTGGAGTCAAAATCGCAAAAAACTTAAATCATACGGAATATCATGTAAATGCAATGGCTAAAAACTTGCGTATTTCATACAAGCCAACAAGTAGCACAGTACCTGCATGAATGAGTTTCTAAATAAAGAACTTCTCCCTTCTTCAGACGAGCAGACGTATATAAGGGTTTCTTTAAACCCTTGTCAGCAACAATGCTAATGCTATACTTAATCCTGAAAACCAAAAGGATAAGTAAGAATCAAAAATCAGTTCTTATATGCTGTAAATAAAATTTGAAAGTGAGCAGATTGTAGAATGGAATTGTTTGAGCTTCAGACTCATAACGGAACATGTTAACAGGCATTAATTCCACATTGAAAAAGATGGGAGGTAACGACAAGGATGATAAATTTCATCATTTTCAAAATGACACATATCAGATATCACCGTAACACTCTTTATCGAAAGTGATGGAACAACAAACTAACAGCATTGAAACTGATTTTACTTTGAAACTCAGACGTTTCGATAAACATATTCTCCTTGGAGTCAGCCACAAATAACAAATCACAACACAGTCTACCCCATTATCATTAGCGTGACAATCTCAAAAAATCAAGGCTTTGGTCACACATTATACAGCAGGAATTTGAGCATTCCAAATGAGTAATGCAAATGAACTGGATAAGCAGGCGTAAAGTTAGAGTATCAAACAATTAACTGTAAACTAATGCAGAGAACCTAACATCTAGTGTGGGTTTCTGTACATAGTACTTACCAAGGTTCGTTACAGAGATTATATTGAATGGTCACTTCACGTACAAATCTCTGCTGCCGCAATGCATTCTGGAAAACAAACAAAGTGCGGATTTTCTTCAGAATTAAGAAATCAGACACAGCAGACTCTAGCACAAAACATCTTGGGAGTATTGTTAGTTTTTGAAAGATACAGAAACAGTTGTGCTGTGACATCATTACATCAATATGGGTACTTTAATATATTTCCAACTAAAATAACAACAAGAAGCGAAGAAAAGATTCAAAATCAACTGAGATAGATTATCACCGCAATACGATGAAGTGCCACAAAATGACAAGGTTCTGAACTCCATTAATAATTGTGATCTAAATCCACACAACACCAGACATGTTTCATGTTGGTTCATTTTAGCACTAATTATTTGACAAGGTACATGCATAATTCAAACCCAAGACCGACTCAAAATATGCAGTTAACATCATAATTCATAAAGCCAAGGTTCAATCCATGTGTCTTATGGGTATTTAACAAGAGCGAACAGTTAATAAATCAGGCTGGAATTTACCGAGGCTGCAGCCCTAGTTGTCATTGTCCGCTCCACTGCAACTGGAGCCAACGTAGGCTCTATTGTTGATGTATGTGTGAGACAAGGTTCAAGATCAATGGTTCCACCTCCTTTCTGAAATAAAGCAATAGACAAAAAAATAAAACACAGCACATGAAATTAATATATGAAGCAAGCAGAAGGTCTATGAAGATTACCGGCTAACACCTATAGGCTATAGTAAAAAAGGAAAAAATCCATTAGGAGGAATAAGATCTTACACAAAGTATGACCTTTAATTGGTAAATTTACTGTCCTTCCCATTGGAACTGTGTCCTAATCCGTAGTGATTGATGGCAGAAAAGATACAGATCAGAACTACAGTCAATGTGGGTGGTTATAAATAGAATCTTGGATTCCTCTAGATAGACATTCAGATTTTGAATCCCAATAAATCGACCCATATCTTTAACAAATCATATCCTCTTATTCAGGAGAACCAACTTATAAAATGAATTTCACAAAATGTTCCACATTCATATCCTCGATATGCATAGTAATTACAGTAGATTGATTACAAGGAATTATTTCACCAGTATCTACACGAAGTTACCTTTAGAAATACAAATTTATTTAATGTAACATTAATCAGTTCTCCTAGTAACCGAGGAAGCATTGATGTCCATTTCTTGAATGCCCAATAAATGAGAAGAAAAATATGGAACAAAGCATAATCAATCCACTAACTTTCAAACTGACTTTTTGATGTCTTGCTCTCTAATTTTCTACTCCTCATCACTTGTTAACATGGCAGGTCACTACAAAGAATATTACTCTGTACTACAAAGAAAGGCTGTGAAGAGGCTTCGGAAGGATAATAATTTTCAACAGTCCTTTTTTCATCTTGCGCTCTATTTTTTCACTCATCATTGCTTGTGAACTCACAATGACAGGTCACTAAGGAAATAGGTCACAGCACAAGGTATCGAAGAGAGTTCTGAATTATAGAAGGATGTAAATACATAAGAGGGGAGAGGGAGGAAGCAATTAAATCTGTATATTCTCTTAATAACAATTTTCCCCACAAAATAGGTAAGTAAATAAAAGTTGAATCTGTTCAAACCTTCATAATGCAGCACCGTTCAACACGGTAACTACAGCCAATTGCAGCTCCCCAAGCACGAGAACGCACGTTGTTCCTTAGAGTAGACACATAACCTACAAGTAAATGCCGAATAACTTGTTGAAAAAAAGCACAAATATGATGTTAAGAAATAAGGGTCTATCACCTCTTTAAAGAACCGGCCTAAAATAAGAAAAAACCCTTACAACAAAGGTCTGTGTGCATTGTGAAATGGAGAGAGTAGTTTTAATATTGACTTACTATCTTGAGGAGGTAGAACCCGTATTGTTGCACGCAGTTCCTGGATAGCTGCTGGCGGGGGAGATGCTGTTGGGCGACAATATCCTGTGTGCATCAGAACTAGAATGCAATTTTTTTTCATATTAGTAACTCATACGTGTTTATTAATACATAATTCTTTAGTACCATCAAAACGCATACCAGCAACAAGGTCTGAATCATCAGTATAAATGTCTGTCCCCCAAAGTTGTCCGCCTCTAACCTGATACCAGAGCAAGATAAAACATTAGTCTTATCAAAACATGCTGAACAGATGATGTTACCGATCACCATATTCTAAGAAAATAACGCAGAAAAGACCTCTTGCTCAGACAATTAAAATGGAATTTGACAGCTACCATAAAAACAGTATACGAAAATAAGCAAACGGTCACTGAAACCCATTATTTAAAGATCACAATTACTGTAGTCAAACTGACTTGAAGGTTGAAAGATGACAAAATATTTGTATGTAGTCTAAGCAATGGCCAACCCTCCGTCCCTCCCCACTAGTTCCCAGTTACATTACTGTCGTTACCCATGCGCCTTGAAAGAGGCTCTCGAATCTTAGGGTGTGTTTGGATGGAAGGATTTGGAGGGAAGGGGAGGGGAGGGGGAGTGAGGGATACAATTTCCCTCGTTTGGTTAGCAAATGGGATAGGGGGGAATTGGAGGG
>JAUEKU010230791.1:0-15760 GCA_032274805.1 Gypsophila paniculata | reverse complement strand
CCAAATATGTGCGGCTAAGCCCAAATCTGTAAAATAACTTGTGATAAAAGTGTAAATTTATTATGAGATATCATACATAAGAGATTAAAGACCATTTAGAAAGATGAAAATATGAATATTCTTAACGTCTGATTTTTTGACATTCTTTTGCTCCCCTTTAAATATTTTTAAAAGAGATTGATTTTGGAACTTTATCGAAATGAAAGTAAGCCGATGCAAAGACGCATTCGACTTATAGTATACTTTCAAATGCTTCAAATTAAAATAATAAATAATAGTGTTGTTTGTAGTAGCATTCTTCATATAAATAAAATAATAGTATTATTATTATTATTATTATTATTATTATTATTATTATTATTATTATTATTATTATTATTATTATTTCACTACATGTTCATTAAGTTCAATTCAGGTCCATTAAGATCTATTAATTTCAGTTCAGTTCAGTTCAGACCAGATCCATTAATTTTAGTTTCAATCAGTTTAGATTCATTAATTTCAGTTAAGTTCAGTCAGATCCATAATTTCAATTTAGTTCAGTTCATGATCATTAACTTCAATTCAGTTCAACAAATTTCAATCAAAAGGAACAGGGGCTAACTCAACGCAAGTACTTAGAGCATGTACAATGCAATTACTCTCAAGAGTCGATTCTCCAACCAATTTAATTCTGTAACCCATTTTATCACCTTGGAGAGTAAACATCTTATTTTATATTTACAATACAATAATTCTCCATAAATAACTCTCTAACACACTTCCACAGCATTTCATTTACCATAATATTTTTAATACCTACATTAATATATTTCTAATAATATTATCCTAATATAATATTCTCTAATATTATTATTTCTCATATATTAAAAATAAAGTGATACAAAATAATTAAAAAAAACAAGTGCGGTATGATTAATAGAAAAAATACAATAATTAAAACCTAAGGTCAAACTTTGAAATACAAATATTTTAATATATAAGTCTGTAAAACGTACGTTGATTCTCCTTCTGGTTCGTCGTTTTCATCAACTTTCCTTAAAATACTACTTACATATATTCAAAAAGGTGGATGAACACGACGAACCAGAGAGAGTACTTAAATTTAAAAATACGTGAAGTACAATTAGCTTGCACTTTGGAATTTTTGCCAAATATTCTCAAATAAATTTGCCAAATACAATTATAAAATAAAGACAAAAGATAAAGTGATAAAAATTCTAATTGAAAAAAAAAAAATACTCTATATAAATTAAAAACAGCTAGTCTCTGGTAAGACCGTCCTATAGCTATAGGACGGGCCCATTTAACGAGAGGCCCAAATAAAAACATAGGTTTTCAGTTTATAAGTTTAGGTTATCTATAAGTATATTGGGCTAAATTGATAATGAGCTAGTCTTATTGTGTAAGACTGTTATGTAATAATTTGTCAATTAAAAAAGCGAAAGCAAACTTGCGAAGAAAACAAAAAAAGACAAAAGTAATTAAAACCCAATTGAAAAGAAATACATAGGCCCAAAAGTCCAAAACAAAGGTCATGCAATTGGCTGACACACCTTTTCGGCCAATTTCCTATTCAACTGTGTGGTAGCCGGTAGGAGAGTTGATTGGAATGGAGAGTTTTATTCTTGTTTGCTTTAAATAGAGGGTTAATTATTTCATCGATTGTAATTGGAGGGTTGACTCTCTATTGAGTTGAAATAAAGCATTGTAGCTATAGAGTTAACTCTGCATCAACTTTTTATCCTATCTCTTATCCGTGAGATAACTATCCATTTCTCTGAAACGAACCATTGTACCTACTCTTATAGTTCTATAAATTATCTTCTTCTTTTAAGCTGTATGGGAGTAATGGGACTAAGTCTGTGGTTTTTATACTAATTTATATTTATTATATGAAGGCGCGTGGGCAGGTTTCGTGCAATTCGTGGTTCTCCACTTTTTTGTTGCAATTATTGCAACTATCGTACAACATGCATGATCCTTCATTATAAATGGGCATGATGCATGGTACCTCCGGTGGTAATACCACTTAAATCATTTTTTGTTGAGTTTTTTATTAAAGTTGTTGAGCTTTGTACTACATTTGATGAGTTTTTATGTAAAGCTTTTGAGTTGATTCTCAAAAATATTTAAGCTCAACAACTTGTAATTTAACTCAACAACTTTTAAAAACTCAATTTCTATACACATTTGCTCAACAAAAACTGAAATGGTTGTACCATGCTCATTATACCTCCGGAGGTATAATGGTATTTGTGGCAAATTTGTGGATGGATTGTTGTTTTTTTCTCCTATAAAAATAACAATTCTGAATGTTTCTTAAAGAGTGGGATTATTATATTATTATTAGGAATTAATTCTAATTTAATTATTTATTTATGGTCTAAAAAAAAGGAAAAATGCAAGTTTGATCCCGAAAAAAGGCAATGTAACTACAAGTCGCGATTCGTCCCGGTCTCGCGTGTGTCTCGCGTAGACACGCTGGCCATCAGAGTTTTCAATGCGCGACTAGCATCGCCACCAATGCGAATCGCACATATGCTACATTCATCAGCGCGACTCGCTTTTTCCCCAATGCGACTCGTGCACATTGGCATACACTTACACTTCCTTTGTTCTCCTTTCAAGACCTCTTTCAAATCAGTCATAATTAGACTTCAATTAAATAAAAGCGTCGATTAGAGTGTTGCAAAACAATTATCTACGTCGGGGTCGGATCACCCTTAGAGAGTACTAGTGCTATAATACAAATAAGTTAATCTAAAACTAAATAAGGTGGTATATATCACTAATCTATGAATTCGACACCCAACCAAAAGCTTCGATCTTTGCCAGCACTCAATGCAAGTCCTAAATGACGTCAGTCCTAGAGGAGCGCTCCTGCATTATTCCAAGAGGAGGTTAGAAAATTTTGTGCGAAACTCCATCAATCATATAAGCGGCCAAAGTTTTTTGGCCAAGATGTTAGCATAAACTAGACCATGTTTAGTAGCGAGTAGCTTACCAACGAATGCATCGAGGGCTTGACATCTACAAGCCAAACCCACAATTAGGGGTGACAATGAGCAGAGCCGACTCATAGAGCCTTCGGGTTCGGCTCGGTCAAAACTCGGCTCGAGCTAAGTCAAACCGAGCTTGGACCCGAGCTCGAGCCGAGCTCAACCAAAAAAGAGCCAAACCCAAGTTCAATAAGGCTCGGCTCAGAAGCTCGTTTGAGCTTGTATTTTTAATTTTCATGAGTTATATTTATTCATTTTATAATTAGGATTATTTAACAAGAATAATCCATCCTATTCATGGTCTTCCATCAATAAACCATCCTTTGTTTAATCCCACAATAAACTCACCTATCACCCCAATGTTCTATTATTGCACTATTCGTACCGATAACTTGATAAACCGGTTAATTTTTCCTAACCCACCCTTAATCCTCCATTTCCTAATTAATTATGACCTCTTACCCTCCGCAACATTAAACCCTCCCCTCCACCCTCTCCTTTCTCTTTCTTTCTTACCTCCATTTCCCTCCTCAATCTCTCTCACCACCATTTCCGCCCTCTTAACCACCACTCGCTCCCTCCACTTCCGCCACTCTTCAGATTCATATTAAAACTCTCCACCTTCCCCTATCATGACAGTCATCCTCATCGCCACATCATCGACATCAACATCTTTAATAGCAACATCATCAACATCGACGATATCATCGTCAAAAAGTTCATCAGAATCAACCATTTTGAGATCAAGGGCTTGAGTACGCTAGAGATGAACGAGGCGGTTGAAAATCAAGTCGATGCTACATTGTTGCGTAATGAAGCTACGAAGAAGGCAACCATGGCTAAGTGGAATGATGTTGGCAATGATGATGGGTCCATTTTTATTCGATTAGAATTGAATTGAATTGAGTTTGTGATCGTGTTTTGGGGTTTTGGTGAGTAAATGTTGATATTTTTTTATGGTTTAAAACAGAGGTTTAAGCTTCACTTTCTCTCCGATGCAATCGCCACCGCCTAGGCCGAGAAAGAAGATTTTTGCCTCTTTCTGCCATAATCCTAGGATGCTAGTACTTCGTAGTTGAGTGGAAAATTGAATTTAGGATTTTGATTTTGTGGTTAATTTGATTTGGGGGAAAATGTAGGTGATGATGGAGTAAATGTTGAGGTATGATTAATATGTAGCAGTGTGGCGTGGTAGGTAGATTAGTGGGATGGTGGTTGTTCGATGGACGAAAATGGTGATTGTTGGTGATAGAGATTAGAGTTTAGAACAAAAAAATTAAAATTTTGTGGGCCATTTTATTATGTTAACTTGCTATAACAAGTTAAAATTACTTGGAGTGCAACCATGTGAAAAAGGGGTTATAGGTGGGTTTATTGGGGGATTAAACAAAGGATGGTTTATTGATGGAAGACCATGGATAGGATGGATTATTCTTGTTAATTATCCCTTCAATATTATTGGTCTTTCACAATTTCACACACTGTAGTTCAGTACTCAGAAGTCAGAACAATGTTGTTGTGTGCTCTTTCTATAAGCAGTGAGTGACCCCATCTAGTGTCTTCAATTATTAAAGTAAGAATTCATCAATCATCTTTAACTTTAATTATTGTTTGATATGAGGACAAAAGAGGGCCATAAGGACAGTGATGTCACATTGGAATAAAGTTGATGCCATAATTCATTATTAAGACTTCTGGTCGGGGTGTATATATGCTTTCGCAAAGTAACTTAAATAGATAGACGATGGCTTGGCCATACGTTGAATGTCTCCCGATCATGAGGTATGAGGTTCGACTACCCACTAGTTAACATATACGAGACAATGAGTATCCTTTATTGGTATTCATTCTGTAAATTTTATTATAACCTTTTCAACAAATTTATATCGAGAGAGACGGATAGAAAAAGAGAGCAGTATATCCTCAACGCAAAAAGGAAAAATTGCTTTCAATAATAATTTTATTACAACTTAGGTTAATAATTTCACCTCCGTATACTCCGTATCTTTTCAATTTATAAGGCTAAGGAGCTACTCCTTCTATTGTCAATTGGTTTTACGATTGAACCCTTTTGGGCATATCGAGTAGGCTCTTCTTCCTCCATTTGGGTAATCGGGTGTGACCCAGGCCCTGATTTCAGATTTATATCGTCCTCACGATTTATATTTGAAAGTTTTTCAATTAGCCCATAACACGGAAAAAACCATATTAACAAACATGAAACCCCATAACTTTCATTCTAATCAACAATATAACCGAATTCAATCGAACGAAATCCATCAAAACTCTAATATGCGGGTATGAGAGGAGTAAGGGTTCAAATCGAATTTTATTATGAAACAATCTCGGAAAATTGAAGCCCTACGGTGCAAAATCAGAATAAATGACGGTATAATTGTGATCATTTTGAAGGGTGACGTAAAAATTTGCTATTTGTTGGATGTACGTGTGCGCCAAAACAACAGATACCATAAAACCACACAGTTCTGATCTAAATAGTTGATATAATTTCGTTGTATGCCTACGCCCATCGTACACGACTTGACACTTTCGCCAGCAGAGAAAACAAACGATTTATAATTCTCTCTTTATTTCAGTCGTTTGTTTACCTTTCTATTTTAAGAAGTTGCGTATATTATAGGATCGACTTATCATCCAAAACAATTCTATTTACGTCAATTCGCCGAATGAAAAACTTAACAAACGACTTAAACATAGAGAATAACGTATTCAATCATACATGATACATTCATAACTCAAACACCTGTAAAAATAAATAAATAAGACGACAAAAATTACCGTAATATAAAAAAAAAAGAAAAAAAGAAAAAGGAGTAAAAACGAAAGTAATTACATTCACCTGTAAGTATAAAAGCAGGTAAAAATGATGCATTTTTGTGCAGAATTAATTTGTTGCTGTTAGATTTTAGTGGCAACTCAGTGATGTGGAACACATGCAAATTTCTACCGAGTTTTTGTTTATGAAAAAAGGGCACAATTTTTTATTTAAGACGGGTATATTCGTCTTAAATTTAAACGGTTTGAGTAGTGTGTATAAGGAGAATATATAGGGAAAAAGAATAGACTTGTCTTATATGCATATTTGGGATAATATTTGACCCATTTTATTGTTACGACGGATTATTCGTCTTACGGGAGACTTATCGATTAAAATGAGGGATCATTTTCGGTCTTGTTTCATCGTCACTACAGAAATTACTTTTGTAAGTATGAAAATTACCAACAAGTGAAACATAAAAACATACAGAAATTGGCAATAAAATAAGACGAAAATTACCTGTGAGTGTAGAAGCTAGTAAATGCCTAAATGGTGCTGTCAATTTTTTAGCACACCACTTTTTAAGTTTTATTACGGATAATATGAGACGGTTTCAAATGATAATTTGTATACGAATTTAACAGCTAGCGTGGTGACATCCCGAACTTATATTCTACATAGTGTAATCTACTTTTTTTTTCTCAGTCGTTTATTTATCATTATATTCTGAAAATGACCACCGTAATTGTTTTTTCATATAAATATAATTTCATATATAGAAGAGATCAACGAGGGAATGAGGTGAATGAGCTAGGTTTTGACTAATTAAGGTGGATGGAATGTGAATCGGATTATAATGGGTAAACAAATTAATCAAAACGAAAGAATAAAATTTAAACACAAAAATAAAGAACAGAAAATGAAAAAACCGAAAGAACCATTTAAGTGACATGGATTGTTAACACGGTTAAGGATAAATTTTTACCCCATAACATACGCCGAACTAGGTTACTGTTATTGAAGGGTAGAAATATACTACTACTCCGTATTATATAATCGAGGTTCAAAACCTGCCGACATCAAAGGTTCTTTTGTGGCTCCCTTTGCAACCGGGAAACATGTGATACAAAGTTTCATATAAAACGACATAGTAAAAAAAACCGATGAACAAGCTTGACATTCCAAAGGGGTCAAGCGAATTCGGTAAACCAGAGAGGCGATTGTAGTTCAAGCCGAAGTCTCATGTTCAACGGTGTTCTGTTGAAGCAGCTTCGAGTACAGGAAATTTGACTCCACTCTGCCAGTACACAACCATGTCGAGTCTGCTGTATCTTCATCTGATGTTGCATGTTCTGAAGACTTCAACCTCGAACATTAGAATTAAGAAAGTTGAAAAGTTGCATCGCTAATCACGGGACACGGGAGAAAGGTTCATCCCGGAACACTCCTGAGCATGATTAGTCAAAACCTAGCTCATTTACACACATGAGACTTCGGCTTGAACTAGTCACAGTAATCAGTCAGGATTACCACCATGAGCATGATTCGTAAACATGTACGACAAACACTCAGACATATACGTCGAATACTAAATGATATTTACACACATAAGACTCCAACTGATATTGAAACCTCTCAACTTGTACAAGATACGATGTATCAAAATACGACAAAATAATATTTTCACAGTATACCCGATATTCCTAATACTAAAACTTTATCCAAAGCAAGACAATATTTACATCACCAACTAGGAAAATGAAAGATACCTTCTCCAATGCAGAATTACATGTCTGATCATGTCTTATAAGTTATATCCCATCAACCTTCGATTGAGCTTAAGAGTTGTCAATTCTTTGAAAAAAGTTCCCGTAAAGCAGCAGTGAAAATTTCCAAACCTTCACGAGAATTGATTTAAGCAACTTGCAAGTGATGCTTCATGAAGCTCTGCGTGAAACCAAGAGATGACCGCTTAACTTGGAAGAGATTACCATATGACACTAGTTAAAACATAAACCTACTCTCATTCAAGCAATACACGTGGAATGCGGCATATTTTAGACCAATCTTTGCCATCTGGGTTCCTGCATCTTTTCCTCAAAGCTTCACCACCACCGCGTGTTAAAACAAGAGTTTTCAGAGAGGGCATGTGGCCGAATGCTTCTGGCAACGCTATCAGTTTATTGCACCTCTCGATCGTCAGTTTTTGCAAGGATGTGAGGCAGTCAAACCATTCCGGAAGGGCTTCCAAGTTGTCACAGAATCTTATCTCCAAGAATTCAAGGGAGGTCAAGTACCGAAACTCCTTTGGCAGATTTAACAGCTTGGGTAGATCACTTATTGTCAAGGAAGAGAGCAACTGAAGGGACTTCCATGGCGTCACGGTCACCCGTTCATTGTTTTCCAACTCTAAGTTTTTGCAGTAGCTAATATCAAGACTCTGGAGGTTAGTAAGATGCTCTACAACCCCTGACAAACTCTTCAAGTTTGGGCAATCCCACAACTCCAGTTTAGAAACATGCCTTCCGAAATTCCGTGCTACATCCGAAGAAATCTCCCCCTTAAAATCTTTAATTGACAATTCATGAATGCCCCCCAAAGACTCGTCAAACAGGCAACCAATTGCTCCAACATTATCTATAGACAACATCTCCAGACACAACACAGGGCCTGTGGTGGGATTATTCTGAATCGCTGTTTTGCTCCTCAAGAGAGTTAGTTCTTCATGACAGCCACGCAAATTTGCAGAGATTAATTTCGGACATGAAGGAAAAGTCTTCAAGTTTGGGCAATTTACCAAAATCAACTTGCGTAGACAGGGAAATGATGGGACAACCACAGACGAGGCACTTGCTTCCCCTGTCACCCTACTCGTCTCTTCTCTCCACCAACCCTTCAATTTTGGAAGTTCAAATAATCGAAGCTCCTCCAAGGATGGAAAGAATGGTAACTGATCATCTAAAGGAAAAGCAACCACATCACTTTCCATATACTCCAAATTGGATATACCATCGAGCCCAAGATATTTGAGGTGACGAAGTTGACTCATTGAAGGAAGAATTTCTAAGCTATCAAACTTCTCAAGATGGATTCT
The DNA here is from genome assembly GCA_032274805.1 of Gypsophila paniculata. Lineage (NCBI taxonomy): Eukaryota > Viridiplantae > Streptophyta > Magnoliopsida > Caryophyllales > Caryophyllaceae > Gypsophila > Gypsophila paniculata. Next base: position 6,885 of record JAUEKU010230791.1, on the reverse strand, counting down.
AACAAGGTATGGAAGTGTAGTGGTTAATGACTCCGACCACGTAGGTAATTTGAACCCTTTGTAACTCTCAATTTTAAGGGTCTTCAGTCTACTATGCGGTTGGAGACTGGTCAATAGCGTTTCATGAATAGCTCCTTGTTCACTAAATTGTAGGGCCAAACGCGTTAATTGTGTTATCCTCAGTAACTCTATGTTTTCATACTCTGACACGTCACAGCTGAAATCATGGTCGAATTTGATAGCGAGATCACCCCTCAGGCTAACTAGAGCTTTCAGATCTCTTAGCTTCCCTATTTTACCTTGGGTTGAAGTTTCATCCCCGACCACAAACCTGGTTAAACTGTGAAGACTTGTCAAAGTGTCCAAACCCGATGGCGTATGCCTTAACTTGTAGCAGCAACGAAGAGACAAGTGTCTGAGATTGACAAGTTTCCTCATGTCCTGAGGCAAGTCATTAATATTAGTCCAATCTAGATTCAATACTAGCAAGTTAATAAGTTTTGTGACTGAGTTAGGGAGAGCCTTCAATCTATAGTTGCTAGAAAGATCGAGATACCTTAAGTGCAATAGTTTACCCACTGCATCTGGTAAAGTATCAAACTCAGCGGAATTCAAGTTCAATGTCCTCAATCGTGTAAGCTGTGAACAAATGGTAGTCAAATTGGAGTCCAACAAAGGCAGATGATTCCTAAATATAAGGAAAGTACGCAGTTTTTTCTTCATCTCTCTTAATTGAGTTGAAGGAGTTTCCAGCACAAAACGCCCATTTTCAGTTAGTGACAGATGGCAAATTCTCTTGTCAAATTGATCTTTATTTGAATCAAACAGAATAGTCTCTTTCCCGGCTATTTGTAGCGCAAGATCATGGATCAAATCATGCATCTTACAAGATTCAACTTCACCCAAAAGATCCTTTTGAACGTCTTGCAAAAAGCATCTCTGCAATAAAATAGAAAAATACTCCTCACCCACATCTTCTGCACTCCGTATGTCATGTGGTTGATCAAGACATCCGTGTGCCAACCATAATCTAATTAACAACTCTTTGTCTATCAAGAAATCTTTAGGAAAAAGCGCACAATAGCTAAAACAAGTCTTTAGAGGTGGTGTCAAATGAAAGTAACTATACTTCAATATTGGTTGTATGCCACTCCCATCACGTCCAATCTCCATTAGATTGAAACTCTTCAAGGATAGCCATTGGCTTTCATCCTGGTTGGAGACTGCTCAATAGGGTTTCATGAATTATAGCTCCTTGTTCACTAAATTGTAGGCTCAAATGCTTTAGTTGTGCTATCCTCAGTAACTCTATGTTTTCATACTCTGACACGTCACAGCTGAAATCATGGTCGAATTCGATAGCGAGATCACCTCTCAGGCTAACTAGAGCTTTCAGATCTCTTAGCTTCCCTATCTTACCTTGGTTGGAAGTTTCATCCCCCACCACAAACCTAGTTAAACTGTGAAGACTTGTCAAAGTGTCCAAACCCGATGGCATATGCCTTAACTCGTAGCAGTAACGAAGAGACAAGTGTCTGAGATTGACAAGTTTTCTCATGTCCTGAGGCAGCTTATCAATATCAGTAAAATCTAGATTCAATACTAGCAAGTTAATAAGTTTTGTGACTGAGTTAGGGAGAACCTTCAATTTCCTGTTCCGAGAAAGATCGAGATACCTTAAGTGCAAAAGATTACCCACTGCATCTGGTAAAGTATCAAAGAGAATGGAATTCAAGTTCAATGTCCTCAATCGTCTAAGCTGTGAACAAATGGTAGACAAATTGGACTCCAAAAATTTTGGATACATCCCAAGTCCAACTATAAGAAAAGTTCGCAATTTCTTCATCTCTCTAAATTGAGTTGAAGTACTCTCCAGCACGGAACACCCATTTCTTGTGAGTGACATATGGCAAATTCTCTTGTCAAATTGGTCTTTATTTGAATCAAACACAATAGTCTCTTTCCCGGCCACTTGAAGCGCAAGATCATGGATCAAATCATGCATCTTACATTGATAAATTTCACCTAAATAATCCTTTTGAACGTCTTGCAAAAAGCATCTCTGCAATAAAATAGAAAAATACTCCTCACCGACATCTTCTGCACTTCGTTGGTCATGTGGTTTATCGAGACATCCATGTGCCAACCATAATCTAATTAGTAACTCTTTCATCATCACGAAATCTTTAGGAAAAAGCGCACAATAGCTAAAACAAGTCTTCAAAGCCGGTGTGAGATGATAATAACTATATTTCAATATTGGCATTATGCTGCCCTCATCTTGTCTGATCTCCATGAGATTTGCGCTTGTTAGTGATAGCCACTTGCTTTCGTCCTGGTCATATAACATGCTGCCGACCACCCTAATAGATAAAGGGACATTGACGCATTTTTTCACAATCTCTTTGCCGATGTCGAAGAGATGATCATTACTATTAACAGGTTCTTTTCCTTGTTCAAATGCTAGTCTCTTAAACAAATTCCAGGAATTCTCATCAGAGAGACCTTTTAACTCATACATGCTGCGATCATCTCCAACAACTTTCGCCACCTTTTTTGAGCGACTAGTAACTAAAATTCTACTTCCTTTCGCACCTAAGTTCAAAAACGACTTCAGATTGTCCCATTCATCACGGCTTTCACTCCACACATCATCAAGAACAAGGAGGTACCGTTTCTCCCGTATCAAACCTCGGACTTCTTTTTGTAATTCCTCTATCTTAGACCCATCTTTCCCTAGCATCTGTCGAAAGATTTTATCCAAGACAAAGTCATCAGAAACACAAACCCACAACCTCAGTTCAAATGCCTTTTCAATCCTAAGGTCATTATACACAAGTTGGGCAAGAGCGGTTTTCCCCAGACCACCAATCCCAACAATAGTGACATAATCAACATCATTTTGGGACATTGAATCTCCAAGCAACAAACCCACAATAGCATCCTTGTCGGTCTCTCTTCCAATAATATTATCTTCAGATGCATAAGACATGGTTTCCTCTCTTCTCTTAACAGGCAAATAAACATCACTTAAACCAAACTGTTGATGATCTTTAGCAATTGTATCCAACTTTTTCCTCAACTTCTTAATCTCAGTAGACATATCATAGGCAACATACAACTGATTATAACGAGAGAAAAACTGGCGTACCTTCTTAGATACCTTACCACCCCTCATGCCCTTTGCCTTCTGAACTATGGTGTTGAACTCGTCGAGTAAATCATCGACATCATAAACAGCATCCTTAAGCCTCTCAATATAGTCTATACCACCAGGAGTGAGCTCTTGGTGCTTAGACTCAGCATCGAGCAGGACAGACTTGATGGTTAAGACAGTGTTCTTCAGCTCATCGAGTTGCGACTCGTACCCGAACATGGAGCATATCTCTGCCAGTTCCTGACTGTGGAGAACAGCATACACTTTCTCAGCAACAGTGATCACGATTCCAGTAGCCATTTTTGTTTCAGCTTTCACTCAAACTACTTACTCACACCAACCTTGTTGTTTCTTGCTTTTTTTTTTTTTGTAAAGCTTTGATTTGCATATGAAGTGCACTTACTGTCTACCAAGTATTAATAAAGCAAACACAGTAAGCTTTGTAAATTATGTTCAATATTATATGTAATATGGTCTGCCATTATGAATTAAATATCAGTCGTTATTTTGATAATTTTATAAAAAAAAAACAAACATCATAAGCAGTGCCTATGGTATCAAACCTCGTTGAGCTGGTCGACTAGGGATTATTTTAAGATTCTTTTAGAGACTTGCCCGTATGAAACTTCGGACTATCATGTCTTTCAATGCTGAATTCACGTGACGGTCCTAGAATACTGAATATTTGATACCAATGACCGTTGTACATGTACACCAAAGACAAAGTATTAATAACGCAAACTCAGTTAGCTTTGTAAAGATGGTCAATATTATATGCAATGTGGTCTGCCAAATGCCAATATGAAATTACCGTCACTTTTCTTTTTTTCTTCGTCGTGACTCGCGAGCATGTGAACTGTAACTTTCTTGGGGTACGTGATTATTTTACATTTGTATGTCTCTATGCTTGAATGTAATGAAAGTTGAATTAAGTATGAGTCACTATTGTAATAAAACAAACATGAACAGCAGTTAATATGGGAATCAAACCTCCTTGAACTGGTAGATGGACGTTTATCTTATCATTCTTTTTGAGATTTGCCCATATGAAACTTGAGACGATCATGTTTTTCGATGATGGATTCACGAGACAGACCTAGAAAACAGAATTCACGTCTGCATTCAAGAAACGATCAAGTTAATCTTGTTGAAGACTGTTGTACACGTACAACAAATAATAACTTTAAAATGTTATGTAGTATATGGTCGTCGTACACATACAACGATCTTATTACAGATTTGCCATAACTATCGACTCACACCTCGTGCAGATTGTACCTATCTTCACATGTAAATGAGATCCTATGATGTTGTTCTTTCGGATTATTTAGGATACTATGCATAAGATCTGCAAGTGAAGAGCCACATATAGCTAGCACACAAATTCGAAAAATAAATTACCAAAGCATCCTAAAATTCCTTCTAAGATAAAATTATAACTTTAAAGCAAAAACAAACTACAAATTCTCAAAGAAACAAGCAGTATACGTACGACGGAGTATTTCTGACTAAAAGGTGACGACTATACAAATACTCTTAACCGTTATTGAATAAATTGGGACCATTTCAAATCCTAACAACCACAATTTAGTCACAAATAGACTGTTATAATATACGGAGTACCATTTTATGTCAAGGAATCATCTCAACTAAAAGTTTAAGCTGATTGCTGGAGTCTTATGATTGATTTTATACTCTAACACGCACTCACCTTCGCACTTCATTCCAATTAGAAGGGAGTGGTGGTGAGATTCGAGCAGCAACCTCTTGGTCATGCTGGTTTCGGTACGCTGTCAAGTAACCCTCTCAATCAAAAGTAGTTTAAGCTGATAGTTAGAGCCCTCGGGATTAGATACAACGGTCTCATCGGAGAATTACTCAAAGCAAACCGGAAGCAAACCGGGCACTCGGACTTGTTATGAAACAAAGATGAGAAGAATTACCGGATCAAAGGCGCCAATAACATCAAGTGTGATATGATTCATCGTAATGAAACTGTGCAATAGGTCCCAATAAATTTAATATGAGACCGTCTTGCTTGAGAACTTCTGATTAGAGAATTAAGTACCAACAAGTGAAAGATAAAATATACAGAAATTGGCAGTAAACAATGAGAAAATTACATTTGCCACTTTACCAGTAAATAATAGAAGCTGGTAAATTACGAATTTATTTGGTGCCGTCTGATATTCTGATATTAGTAAGGGGTGTTTGGTTCAAGTTATATTGGAATGAGATTTCAAATTCATACCTTATTTTTGTTTGGGGTTCTCGTATTCAAGGGAGTGGACGGGTGGTTATGGCTCATACCCACCCCCTTGAAATCAAATATGAAAAAAAAAATTGATTTGTGTTTCTTTAAATGAGTAATTATCACTTAAAATTATATATAGAATTTATAATTAGTCCTTAACCTTAAATAACTTACATAGAAATTATAATTAAATTATTTTTATTACTTCGATTATATTTTTTATTTGAACTACAAGAATTATTTTCATACGAAGTATAATTTTAAGCAATAATGCTAATAGATTAGAAAATATTGCATAATTTAGGACGTTTTATGATTATAATTTCATATTATATAAATTCATTAATAATTTTTTTTATTATTCTATATTATATTGGATGACGACGACAACGAAAAAAGTAACAAACTCAATAATATCAATAAGAAAAAAATAAAAATAATAGTTGAAACTTAAAAAAAATGTTCATTTTATTGCATGAGTTAGGATATAAAATACTAAAAATAAATAAATTAATATTTGAATTCTGATTTCAGAATTGAACCAAACACCAAGTATCAGGAATAGAGTTCCAACCCAATACCACCCAGATTTGATTCCTAATTCCAAATTCATACCATCGTGCGAACCAAACGTCCACTAAATCATTTGGGTCTAACCTTTGATCACCTTCTCAAAATCAAACATGTGTACACATCAATCACATTAATCAAATTGTTGATTTCAATTCTGAAAAATGGAGAATTCAATTGGTCAAGACGAAACCCTACCTTTGTTTGACCCAAATTCATCTCCAAAATTGAATCATTCTAGAGATGTTCATCTTCTTAGTTTGGCTTTTTTGCTCGTTTTTTCCGCTTACGGTGCTGTTCAGAACCTAGAGAGCACTCTCAACGATGTTCGTTTCGTTTTCGTTTTTGTTTTTGTGTGTGAATTTACGGGATAATTCTCACAGTGCCGCTGACATTTGCCACTTTGCACATAATATCTTTTTGTTTGGGGGGCTGAAAAACATTAAAGTTGACTATTGGCAACGAGTTCATAAAGTAGCAAATGTTTTTTTTTTACAAACTGTATATCTCGTAAAGTCGATCAATCTGAACATCAATTTAGGATGTGGTCAGTTAAAGTTTACAAATTGTATACCTCGGAAAGTCGATCAATTTGAACAATTAATTTAGGACGTGGTCAGTTAAAGTTTGTTCGGTAAGAATCTTTGACTGATCAAAACTCGTGACTACAAGTTTTTAGAAGACGACAAAAGAATAGAATTGTCGTGTTCTGAACTCAAAAGTCAAAACGACGAGTTTTGATCAGTCAAAGGTTTTTGCAGCATTCTTTTGTTCATTTCTAAGTGTTTTTGTTATGTGATATGTGTATTTATTTTGAGAATATGTTCATGTTTAGGAAGGTGATTTGGGGACGATATCGTTGGGGATATTGTATGTTTCATTCATGGTGTTTTCGTTGTTTGCG
>JAUEKU010230681.1:0-15761 GCA_032274805.1 Gypsophila paniculata | reverse complement strand
CCGGACTCGTCTCATGTGCTGATCTTATTGCCATTATTACTACCGAAGTACTCAAACTGGTACTTTATTAAACCTCAACTTTCATAACTCGTATGGAGTATTATTTTCCATATTTTATCGATCTTAAAAATATCTAAAATATTTCATAACTGATACTCGTATATTTTTTTCTTCGTATTATGAAATTATTAGGGAGGAGGACCAAATTACGCGGTTGAAACCGGTAGATGTGATGGGCTTAGATCCGATATGAATGATGTGGATCTACCAGGACCTTCAATTACTGCTCTCCAAAGCGTTAGTGTCTTTGGTAACAAAAAATTCTCCCCAGAAGAGATGGTTGCCCTATTAGGTAAATTTTACTCCCAATTTACTAGCTAACTTCGTTTCATTTAATCGTATATATTTTTTTAAATGTTTCTCATATAGTTTGATCAATAGAAGAAGTATAAGTTGATCAAATTATATTTAATTATAAAATTGAAATTATATTCAATTTCAAATAAAAGATAAATAAATGATTGAAACAGATACAAAGTATCTCAAACAAGCATGAATAAAAATCATTTTTCTATAACAATTTTTTTTTGTCATACATCAAGAATCAAAAATAGGCAAAGGAAATTAATGTTGAGACTCCACTAACACAAAACATTATGTATATAATATAGTATTGTGTACATTCATCACTAATCTATTTGTTTATCGATCTTTTTATTTAAAACAGGGTGTCACACAGTTGGAATTGGACATTGTGAATTCTTCGAAAGTCGACTTTACCCTGGTCCCGATTTCGACCTGAGAATGGACCCTACCCTAAGGGAACAACTAAAGCCATTATGTCCTAAGGACATGGGATCAAAGAAGTTCACATTCCTAGACCAAAACCCTACAAGTTCAAACAAGGTTGACAACTCTTTTTTTGACCAAATAATCAAACAAAGAGGTATTTTTGGCATAGATCAAGACATAGCTCGTGACCCATCAACGGCTATATTTGTTTCACAATTTGCACAAAATCAAGCCTTGTTTAATTCTAAATTGGCAAGTGCCATGCTCAAATTACAAGCACTTGCTGTCTTGACTGGTGATCAAGGTGAAATTAGAAAAAACTGTAGAAGATTTAACTAAGGAAAATTCTTATATATTGTCGAGATGTGAGAGATAAACGTTTTTTCAAGTGTCATGAGGTTTGTGATTTTTATTATGGTTTTTATAGCATGTGTTCTAACTTCTAAAGGGATATGATAATAAGTATGTATTGATTTTATCGTATACGGTATACCCTTGTGTACATGATCGAAAAATTATTTGTTTTGATTTTATTTGTTTATTTATTTATGCGTCTTCTTTCAATGTAGAATGAAATAAATTATTCAAGATTATTTCTAATAATACATATATTTGTTTAGTCTCTCATTATTGTTAAGGAATTAACCATAAAAAATGGTTGTAAAATTTTATGATAATGCTTGGTTTAGCTTTTTTTAAGTAAACTAAAAAGATACGGAGTATATACACATACATATTGTACTTTTCCTGTGATGTTGTTTAGGTAAATATATATCTATCGAGTATTAGTAGAGGTAATTTAAATATATTTATTATAAAAACACAAAATCTTATTAAGTGAGACGAATTCATAATAAATTTATCGTGAAACTTCTCACATTAACATAGTTACCTTTACCTACCCGCAAAACTTCTAAAACGGCCTAAATAGTAAATACTGAACATTGTTCTCTCAAACCAAACCTAAATTATCCCTCAAGACTTTGACACACAATTAATCAAATTCCTCCAATATTAGACGACAATTTTGACTCAAATTAATGAAATTCATCCATTAATGGACAACAATTTGAATGATGAATTGCAATCTATTTGATCAAATTAATTAATGACTTTTATGTTTATCGAATTTTTTAAACTCAAACTTGGCTTTTGTTTGCACGCACGGATTGTTGTATACTTTACGTTTGCAAACAAGCTTTCATATCAAATTTTACAGTTCCTCTCATCCATTCAAAATTTCAATTAGTAACATTGAACTATTTAACATTATTCAAGGGGTTTCAACATTTACTGCAAAACTAGTTATCATTATTCACAAATTGAATATGCGTGAATTTGAAATGAATCCTAATCTAATATTCCCTCCAAACCACTCGTTACTTCCCATTTTTCATTTATGGAAATACCATTCATTTCTTTTCATTTTTATTTTTGTCAATTTTCATCAATCTCATCTACACAATCTATTTTATGAGTTTACCTTTTATTTTTTCATCAATCTCATCCATACAATCCACTTCCTTAATTCATAATGAGTGATAAGGAGGGAGCAGTATACATTAATAAAAAGTTTGAATATGAATCCTATAGAATCCAAATACCGATGTTTGGTGCAACAATAATAACTATAATTAGTGTAATGGATACGAATAAATTTGAATCGAATTCAAATCCAACATACATCGAACGGGTCCGAATCTAAATCCTATAAAATATAATCTCACTCAATTGGAGTCCAAAAAAAAAGGGTGTCGTGCAAAAATGTCCCCATATCTCAACACCCCTACTACACACTCTCTAACACTATCATCATCTTTGATATCACCATTTTTACCATGCAATTTTACCCACCAAAATTTCACTTCAAAATTTACCATTTTTACAAAAAGAAGATTAAAATCTCAAACTTTGAAAATAAAAGCTTCATCAAATGATGAGAAATTTACAAAGTTGGTTACTTTTTTGGGTAAAGGTGGCTCTGGTAAGACCACTGCTGCTGTTTTTGCTGCTCAGGTTCCCCCTCTTCCCCTTTTTCTTTTTTCGGTTAACGGGTTTTCTAACGTGTGCCTGCTGCCTGGTAGTATTATTATATCGGGGAAGGGTTCTCCTAGAAAATTAAAGTATTAAATCACTTTTACAGTTTTACGTGAGGGGATATATATTTTATATCAATTTATGTTTTTGACACACGTTAGAAGAACCGTATATTAGAGATATTTTATGGGATTTTGTTAGTTGGTTAGATGTTGTGTGGCTGTAATTGTGGGGACTATATTTGGGCCTTTAATTATGTATCTTAGTGCATAATTTGTTGGAAGTTAATCACTAGTGTAATGACTTATGTAATTTATTAGCTCTAGTAATTCAGTGTTTGGTGTGACGGGGAGTTCAAACAAAGATAACAATTAACCGAAATAGAGGCAGAGTTCAACCATGTACAATTCTTATCGGTGACGTCTTGGTCTAGTGGTAGGGACTTAGAAAATGTGGCTATGGGTGATATGTAGGTCGTAGGTTCAAATCCTCACGTATTCCGTCTTCCCATCTTCTAAGGTCATGTGTTATTGAGTAATGGGGAGAGTGTTTTGTGCTCCATTATAATGTCCCACACTTTACTCTTTTTAATTGATCAATATTTTAATATGTAGCATTAAGACTTTTATCGTCAATGTGTTGGGAGAAAAACATAGTAGGATATGAGATGAGACATAAAAATGGAACGCGTGATCTATGTAATGTTAAGGGGCATAGATAAAATGGCATACGGAGTATGCTACAATCAAATCATTGTGTATTTTCTTATACAAGCATTGGATTGTTTGTGCTAGAGCAATCAATGACGTGTCTGGTGTAACTATGGAGAACTTATTGACATTGTAATGGTCAATTGGTGCTAGTAATTAGCTATGGTTTGACTGAGCATTCTTCACATGATGATGGATAGCCCTTGTCCATACGCATTCTCGATGAAAGGGCTGTGGTTTTCCCTTGTTTAAGTTTGCATAAGTATGGATCGCTTTTTCTGTAAATGTTACTTTTGGATGTTATTTAGTGGCAGTATGCAGCTATGCACAATTTGCTTAGTGTGATGATATTTTTTTCCTTGCTATTTGGGAATGGAATTCAGAAGCTGAGTCTTTGTCGTGCGATTGACAGCATTATTCAAGAGCAGGGCTTCGGACATGCTTGATTACGCATTCCCAGGATCTCGCCGCTGAGTACCTTCTAAATTGTAAAATCGGAAAAGATCCTGTTGTCTGTAGCAGCAACCTTTCGGCTGTTAGGTTGGAAACGACTAATGTGTGTTGTTCTTACTTTCATATGGCTTTCATTTAACTGAGACATCTTGTTACTGTGCTCAGCATATTTGTGCTTGATGTTGCAGTTGCTCAGTGACCCTCTGAAGCAACTTAAAAAAGCTGATGCTCGTGTAAATACGAGCCAGAGAGCTCTCGAAGGGGTGGGTACGTACGAAACTTAGTTTGATCTTACTCGACAAGTTTTTCTTTTTCAAACATTCATGATCATATTTCCTGGTTTTGCAACATTGTGCGTTTAGGTTGTCGGGGAAGAGCTTGGGGTGCTTCCTGGAATGGATTCCATCTTTTCTGCATTGGCTATTGAAAAGTTTGTGGGATTCTTGGGAATAAAAGCTTTTGAAAATCAATATAAAGACAAGTTCGATATAATTATATATGACGGCATAAGCACTGAGGAGACTTTGCGAATGATGAGTGCTGCAAACAGTGCAAGGTGACGATGTTTGTCGACCCTTCTTCACCCACCTAAAGGGCCAAACAGTACAAGGAGCGTCATTTTTCTGTCTTGTTTTTCTCTTATGCAGATTGTACATCAAACATCTACGAAGCATAGCTGAAAACACTGATATTGGAAGATTAATCGGTCCCTCGTTGCTGAGATTGGTAGATGAAGCAGTGACCACAGGTGGCAGCAGCTCTACTTTGAATGGACGGTTCAGTACAGAAATTTGGGATTCTCTTGACAAAATTCTTGAGGTAATAAATGCTTTAATGCATCACGAATCTTCGTTTGTCCCGTACTCCCTTTTCCCTTCGTTTCGGTGAATTAGCTCATTTGACCTTTTGCTGCTAACCTAAAAAGCCAAACAAAAAAGTCTAATGGGACTTAATTCCAATTAAGGAAGTATTATTGACTGCTTTATTATGGAGGTGGTAGAGATTTTAATACTACAGGTACTTTTGTTTGTGCGTCATTGTTTTCGTGACGGCTTTATTATATCTGTTGTCTCTCTCCAGAAAGGAGCTTCTGCCTTTGCAAATCCGCAAAAATTCGGTTGCTATATTGTGGCGGATCCATGCAATCCTGTCTCAGTGAATACTGCTATGCGTTATTGGGGGTGTACAATCCAAGCCGGTGCAAATGTGTCAGGTGTGTTCGGCATAACTTCCCGACAGCATTCTGCAGAAATTGTGGTGGACGTTGAAAGAAGTTTCTCGCCTCTGCCTTTTGCTATGGTTCCCTCTATTCCCCATGATTTGGATTGGGATAAAATGATTTCGACCACGCAAAGTGAGGAAGCTATAAGTCTTCTCCATCTGCGTACGGTGAAACCAAAGAACATTGTATCATCAGTCACGTTTGATCCCTCCAAAAGATGCATCACCCTGTTCATGCCTGGTTTTGACAAGTCAGAAATCAAGCTTTATCAGGTATGTTCTTACTATTTCCAGATTGCTGTAGGGAGTTTAGCTGACGTCCTTTGCGTTTTCTTTACTTTTTATGTCATGGTGATCTTAGTATTTATTGAGGTAATTGTGACTTGGGACATATTAAGTCCAACCGATACTACTCCGTGTCATGTACGATTCAGACACAATCTCTCATATTGAGTCTAACTGATACTACTCCGTATCATGTACGATTCAGACACAATCTCTCATATTGAGTCTAACTGATACTTCATATCATGTACTCCGTATCATTCAGTCACCACATCTGTGTATAGCATTAGCATAGGAAGGTTGCATACATTCGATCCCCCTTATTTCACCCCACGTAGGTGCTTTTGAGACACGATAGTAATGTTGAAGTTGTAAAAAATGCAGTATCGAGGCGGATCTGAGTTGGTGGTAGAAGCCGGAGATCAGAGACGAACCATAATGCTACCTCGTGGGATGCAAGGGAAAGTAGGAGGTGCCAAGTTTACTGACAGGACTCTGGTAATTACATTGAGGTAGTAATTACTAAGGACGACGTTTCTGAATGTTTTTAATACAGAGCCACATAACTTAATGGTTATGACGGAATTTTGTGGCCCTTTTTAGAGTGAAAACATTACAGTACATTGTATACATTGACGCACAGAATATAGAGCTACATACTGTTCAGGGAGACGTCAGATTTTACTGAATTTCGGAGAAAATAAATATTCGGTATTTATGCAGTCGAAAACTAGTACTACAGCCAGTAGCAACGTTGGATTTTTTTACTCCAATTGTATGATTTCAGAACTAATTGACGAGGCTCATCATATTTCAACTAATCTAGAGAAATGTAAAGGAAGAGGGCACAAGACGGACGTCTTCATGTAAGGTTACCATCAGTCTAAATTCCATGTCCGTGTTGAGCAGCCAAAATGCAACAAGAAGACTGTCTAAAAAAATTGCGATGTATATATGATTGCGATGTACTTCGTCGCCATTATAAGACTAAAAAAATTGCGATGTATATATGAATACGTTAACCAGTAAGTTATCACTATTATCATGACCATCACCAAAATGGTTAGAAATTACTCAACTATGATCACAATAATCGTAATCATGATCACATAGTCAAACATACAATTATACAAACGATTTTATAGGATAGTTTTCATATTAACTCTGGTTCTCTACAATTTTATGTGATCTGAAGTCAACTAAATTAACATTGATCCTCTACTTAATTTTAAGAGTGAGACCATCTTGCTGTGATAACGTCTTATTTTCTCATCCAACTGTCTACACAGGTTTATTGTCATGAAAACGGAAAATGATTAATATACCCTTCAACCACACGCTACATTCTTTACTGCTGGCAAAAAAAAAAGGATACACTTTCTGCACCATGAAAAGTACACTAACTACAAACATCTTAATGTCAGAATTTGATCATAAATCATGGGCATTGGCTTTGCCAAGCTATATACAGCGTACAGCCGTACACCTCCGCCGTCAACTGACTGGATCTTGCTACGGACAACCAGGAGGGATCACAATAATCAACAGTCGACACACCCTCGCAAATCGCAATACAGTTACAAATTTACAAGGTCCCTGACAAAGTTTATTAGGCAAACGATCAACCAGCATACTGACGCTGTAGAGCAAGTGTTCATTGGGTATCTCGTCAATCAATATAATGAATGTTTCACTAGTCGTCTAGTCCTAAAACCTCAAAATTGCTGATCACATCTCCACCGTCGCCCCACCTCCTCGAGAACCTTTGACCGAGCTTTACTTTTCCTTGCTTCATCTTCTATCCAGGATCTGCATCAAGAGACAGGAAGATTGGTTTTTGCAGTCGGACAACGCCAGCTTGGCAATTAATTTTTTCCAAATATATGCAAAGATACGATGTAAAAGTTGTTTCAAGCAATTTATCACAAACAAATATTTTCAAGTCACCATTTCTAAACGTTGTATCTATTGTGCACAGAGAAAACGTAGGCAAAATTTGACATGATTAAAACCCAAAGTCAAATGCCGCATGCCAGGAGCAGAAAACAAACATTTAAGGCATTGCAATGTGGTGAAAGGCTGAAAGCCATACATCATGCATCAAAGATGAGTAATTAAAGGGTTTCCGTGTCAGCGATAACAGTAATTTAAAGCACCAGCGTACGTATTGAGCAATGCATCTGTTCACATTATCTTAGATGCCCACGCTACAATGTCAATGAGATGATGATTCTTTAATGTAATTTTTATAATCATTTTCTACAGTTTTAATAATCAGGGCGGTCAGAAGATGCATAGGTTACTGATGAATTGAGATAAGGCATCTGCTTTGCTTCTCGAACAACTTAGTTTGGAAATATCTTGGGACCTCTCTCTCATTCTAACTGCCCTGTCATATAATAGGGTGTAAGACTTCAGTCCGAACTTAAGGTCATAGGAAAGCCATACCTCAAGATTCGAATAGCTTCAATCTCAGACTCAAGCAGAGACTTGGCATCGAGTACTCCTTCATTCTTAATTTGCAACTCGTGCCGAAGAATCTGTACATTTTCCTCCTCGGCAACTTGCGCTACCCTCTCTGATATAAGCTTCTCAGACAGTTCACTGACTTCCTCTTTTAGACGGTTTAGAAGTTGCTTCTGACAATCCATGGCAGCTTTCTCCCTTAAAAACCCATCAAATACACTCTCTTGAACAGTCTTCTCCTGCTCCAGGTTATTGATGGCATCCATGTATAGCTGCTCTAACTCTATACCACGAGCTTTCACCTCTTGAATCTTTTCAGCCCAATATCTTTCTATGTCCCCTCGATCTAGCAACTCCTGATTGATTTCCTCTTTAGCAATTTGCCGAGAAGATTCCTCAGTTTCTAATCTCAAGAGTTCATTCTGAATCGCTTCAGTCATCCGGCCACTTGTGAGAGCAACAGCTGCTTGAGCGATTGTTGAAGGCTTGTTTGGTTGTAGTCGCCTAATTTGTCCTGGAACAGGATAAAGAGATTAAAACATCCAAAGTGTGGTGATTCAATAGATAAACAGTCATAAACGCAAGCAAAAACTTAAAGCTAATCAACAGAAGGCACAGAAACACTTCAGAAAGGACCTGTGTCTATAGACTCCAGCTTTTTTATCAGAATATTGCAACCATCAAAAAGTTGTAAATCGAGAAATGTATCTAGCTGCACTACTCTAGATCACTCTTTTTATGCTCCATCCAGAAAAAGGATCTTTAGGGGGAGGAGGGGTCATACATTAAAGGAAATGATAAGCGAGGAACCAACCAAAAACTCTCCTGAGGAAGCTATTGTCCCCCGCAAGCACATCCATGAAAAGTCCCGGCTCTTCAACTGCGCCTATCTCCCTTACATCCAGCAGATTCACTTTTTGTCTCAGTATCTGGACTGTGAAAAAGTCAGGCCTTTGAAGTTTTGGGCAGTAAGAGAAAACTATGTAAGCCAAATTTCGATATCCCCCAAAAATACCGAATTAATTCTACCTCTTGATTTCTTGTGGCAGCAAAATCATACTCCAGCTGGGCTCTCCAATCTATGAGATCCTTTCGCGAAATAAATCTACAATATTGAAAAGTATATTTGTCAAAGCCACGCATTCAAAGAACATACCACCATTCTCAATCTTAAGTTCATTAAGGAGTTATGATGAAAGGATGTAACTATGTCCTCTCTTCCATGAATACCTTCCAGGAAAAAAATTGAGGTAGTCATCTAAGTTATGCTTTGATGATAGTTTGCTTGACACAACACCAGCTTCGGCTAGGGCTGAAATGCAACAATACAGCTATTTTATTTTACTCCACTGATAGTACTATTGGCTCAATAATATCATAGTATCTAACACTAATCATTACCTTGAATGGAGTCAAAGTCTTGGTCCACAAACGGCATGTCCTCATATGCAGGGACGAAAGACCCAGCAAGAGTAATTGCAGTACTTACTTTGTATTTAGGGTTCCTAAAAGTAAAAGGCAGGTCAGTGAACACACAAAAACATGTACGGAGTAATATATAAGTGTAAAAGTGTATTCCGTGTGATTTTCAAAAGCAAAATAAATACAGTATATAATGCAAGAATAAAAGAGAAGAGAATGGTACCTTTCCAACAATGAACTAGCTCTAACTAACCACCTTGCATAATCTCTACGCGTGCAAAGCTGATCAGCCTTGACATCTTCATCCATAATCTGCATTCCTTAAACACATATCAGATACCTATGCCGGGAATCAACAAATAACAGAAGTACTGCAATATTGGGTATTTTTCACAAAACCAGGAAGAACAAGAAGAGAGCAAATAAAAGGAAGCCCAGTTAATGCAATGTTATGCAATATAGTCACTTAATGACCAACCTCATAAATGTGGGTAAGGTTGGGGTAACAACTAACATGACAGATACAAATCTTCTGCTAGATATCCGCAACAAGAAAGACATCATCAGAACAACACAACACTACAGAGTGATTGAACAGGAGGGTAGAAGATAATTGTCCAGATTCCACAGCACCAAGCAAGTTCAGATGAGCACAGCAATATTAAACTTTGCAGATGATAAGCATTGAAGTCGAAAATAAATGACACTGGAAAAGGAGCACAAATGAGAGCAAGGATTCTACAGTGACAAAATTTTAAAACAAGGATGCATACTGATTTATGTTGCCTTTTAAAAGTTCGTTGGAAAATTTATGAACTAAAAGTATGAAATTCAATTTTGGCCATTATGTAAAAGATATCACCCTGCCACACTACTATATCCTATATATAGAGGACTTTTTGAGAATCGTCACCATTTGGCCATTATAGCTGACATTTGCCAATACCATTGGTACTTGGCTGACAATTGACCGAAACAGGCAATCCTAGGCTGATATATGATTAACACAATAGATGATAGAACAAATCGGCTGATATGACTGATAACTAAAATAAGTCACTATTAGCGCCATTGTTTGTGCCACTATGACATAGAGTGCTATAGTAATTCACGGTTGTTACAGCAATATAACCAATACAGCAACCTAATGACATGCGTATAAGTCACCCAAATGCCTTCATATATATCATAGTTACTTCATCCTCTCACGATAAGCTGGTTATGAGAAAGTAGTCTTAGACATTAGCGTGGGTGAACAAACCAAATTTGTCCAGCATAGAAGCACTGAAAAAAGTTATCATCATGGAATGTAAAAACCATGGCACCGTACAAAGTAGATATTATGTTAACCAATGAAAAGATGTGAAACTAGACAAACCTTCAATTTCTTTAACACATGCACAGCTTCTAGTTGAGTAGAATCCACAGAAGCAATAATGACTTGAGGTTGGTACTTTTCTGCAAATTGCAACTTCTATAATTATCATTTATAGGATCATTTACTTTAATGATTTAAAATGAGGCTTCATGACTAGTAAGCAAGTACAAGAACAGCTTTCCAAACAAAACCGAATTTTTTCTTCTCGATTCTTGGGGTTATCATGTACATTTCACCCACCAAAAAATTCTTGTAAACCGCTCCAAGGAAGTTCTCTTAGCCAATTAAGTAATCAAGATCAACAGAAACCGAGAAAAAGGCTTCAAAGACTAGAATAAGTAAATCAGCAGAAGAACGGATAGAAAACCTAAACAAATAGGTAATGATGCAACAGTCCAACAGAATGGAAAGGGTATAAATCAGAGAGCAAGTATAAGTGACTGGTAAAAACCGACAACATACCACACACTCAAACCAAGATGAAGATACTAAGCTGCGTACAGCAACACAGATGAATTGCTGTAGTACAACTACAAGGTTGATAAGTGGAAGTGTTTTGTTACACGCAATTAGTTGTCAAATTTATCTACTGCGTAACTTTAAGATGCATGAATGGTCACAAATACCTAGATGTAGCAGAGACTTTCCACGAGATAGTAATGATAGTAGAACATACCTAATGTTACAGGCTCAGTGACCACATCTGGTGACTCTTCCTCATCCGTCTCATATACCGTTTCCTGCTCACTAGGAGTGGCATCAAACTCAACAGGTCTAGTTTCCCCAGCTTCAAGTGCAACTGGCACCGACAAACTAGAAGAGGGACTCCTAAACGGCAGTTTAAAGCCTGTGCAGAAACATTGCCCGAACTTTAAAACAATGAAAACATGCAAACCAAGCACCAAAATACATAGTCACACTCCGTACTTGCTAGGACACCTACCAAAATACATAGTCAAACGATGAGCAGTACACTGAAATACAACAAACAACGATCGGTATACATACATAAATAAAAAAAGGGTTACCATTTTTCGAGAATGAGAAGTAAGCTACGGCAGCAAGCAGAACAGCAACTGAAGTTCCGATACCAGCGACTAAAAACGTTGGAGCACCTGTACAACATAGAATAATCACCATAAATGCGTCACCAAACAATTCATGATAGCCAACTTCTTCAGTTTTGTTTGGTTCACTTAACTAATCTTAGAATTCATCATCTTCTTCAATATTACTCTCCCTGTGTTACAATCATATGTGTACCTTTCTACTCCGTATTTTGGAAATGAATGTACTTATCCGTTTTCTTTGCACGCAATTAAAATTTAATCAACAAACGTTTCAAAATCATGAGCTAACATCGACCTCGTCCCCCTCATTGATTATTACAGATCAAATAGCTATTTTACACTCCACACTAAATAATAGTGGTAGTAAAATACCGCCAATTTTGAAAATAAAAAGGTAAACAAACAACCGAGACACGTAGAGAACTAAATAGTCCGTTCAACAAGTCGTTAGATTCATCGTCTCGTCTTCAAACGAACAATTCACTATAATCATCCTATCATCAAAAAATCAAAAACAAAACAAAACACTATAATCATCCTAACATCGGCGTTATTTCTCATAACGTCGAACCTCGATAACATTATCATCGATCAAACCCTAATTAATAAGAAGGGGAAGAAGAAACCTGAAGTTTTGGTGGGAGTAGGAGGAGGAGGAAGAAGCCAGCCGCGGAAGTCGTCGATGTCGGCGTCGCGGCGGAGGTCGACGTCGCCGGGAAACAGCCACGAGAGGTTCGCGGAGGTGTACGCGGCGGAGGAGCGGCGGCGGAAGGTGATGCGGCGGCGGCGGGGGGAGGAGAGAGGGTGGCGATTGACGGTGAGGAGAGAGAGTGAGAATGAAGTGTGAGGGATGAGTGACGTGGCGGCGGTGGTGGTTGACATTTGCGGTGGCGGTGGTTGTAAAATAATTTAATATGCCAAACTTTGGCGTTGGGTCACTCCATTTTTTTGATCCGAGCTTTATTCGGTTCGTTTTACGAATCTTTTGATCAAATAATAGCGTTTTAGGTGGCAAATGAAAATTTATAAGCAAATGATATCCACGTAGGTTTGGTTTTTTACGAACTCAAAAACGTCATATCGCGTGGCGAATTTCGGATAAAATAGGAGAAAAAAATTTGCGTAAAACACCATTAGGTTGGTTATCGTAGTTTTTCATTTTAAGTATATATATTTGAATGAATGAAATTTTACAAGTAAATATATCTAACTCAGTTGGCATGCAATTGATTCGAACTCAAGATCTCCATAATGAAAAATAACTCTCAAACTACTACACCAAGAATAACATTATGTCTATATATGAGACTTAATTCTATATATAATAAAACAAGCTAAAAAAAAAACATGCTATAAAACGCCATTAGGCATGGCATTTTTTGACCCAAAAACGCCATTCCAAGTGGCGTTTTCTTTCATCTGATTTTTTTTTATTTTTTTAGATGCCAAAAACGTCACGCGATATGACGTTTTGTAGGTCAGTGAAAAAACGATTCTACGTGGACACCATTTGGTTATATATTTTCATTTCTTACCTAAGACGCTATTTATTTATTTAAAAAACAATATTTCGTCAAAAGAGTCATTTTACTTTCATTTTTTATTTTTCTTTTCATAATTTTATCCTTTACTATAGTTTTTTTTTTTTTTACAATCGTGGAACCCACAGCTGCTACCAATTGGCGTGCACTGGGTAAACCCCGAGTATGCGTAATAGCCTGCAAACCACGCACAACGTAAAGTCATCCTTTTTACCAGGGAGACAGGCTTGAGAAGTCTAGCCACAACATAAAATAATTGCTCCTGTAGGGGCTCGAACCTAAGACCTCTTGAATGTTTGTTACATGAGGAAAACACTAGACCACACCCCTAAGAGTCCTTTGTTATAATTAATTCTTTTCAAAAAAATAAAAAATTAATTTGTGCGGCGTATTAGCGGTGGAATTGGGACAAGATTTAGGGGTGGAGTGGAATTGGCGGTGGTCGTGGGGTGGGTTTAATGGATAAGAGGGTTGGGTTGTTGGTGGAGTCCGGAGGTGATTAGTGTTTGGGAGAGTGGTTATATAGTGGTTAGATTAGGTAGGGACATAGATGGCAGCGATAGGGAGGTCGACGACGGGGTGGTTGATGGTGGCCAATGACGGTGGTTGGCGTCGACGCAAGGCAAGGGTTATGGGGTTGGGTGGTTGGTAGAGAGAAAAAATTAGTTTGCGAGAGAAATAAGGGGGACAATTACGGAATTTATGAATATGTCATTGTGTCAAATACATTACAAACTACGTCGAGTACGTCTTTTTTTGTTTTTTTAAAAGTTCATGTTTCTTTTAAAAAGTTTTGATTGATTATAATTTTTATATACGAGATTAAGCAGCGCTAATTTTTTTCCTTATCGTTTTTCTAGATCTTTGATTTGGGAAAAAAATCAGATTTTTAACTCGTATGCGAGAATTGTGGTCAATCAAAGTTTATTTGTCGATAAATTTTAACAAACCATAGCTTCCGACAACATTTTCAGAATACGATATACAATAGGTTTAATTAATTTTGTATATAATTGACTTATTCTAAAAAATTTAATTTCAATTTTTTATCATTAATATGTGATTTTATTTATCAAAAATATAAATTTTATAAAATATATTTTGATGACAATATAAAATATCATAGGGAGTACTCCCTCCATTCAAGTCCAAACACCCCCATTTACTTTATCACGTTTGCCAACCCACATTTTGTAACGACAATAGATGTAGTTTCGCATTATTAAAAATTCTAAAAATTTGATATTATTATTCTACTAATAAAGACAAATCAAACAAGATCCCACATGACTATGTTTTATCGTATACATCGAGAGAAATTTCGAAATCTCTTCACTTAAATGAATAGTGTCAAAAAGGTAAATGAGGTTTTTGGACTTGAATGGAGTGAGTATAAAGAAAAAAACCATTCATACTTTATCCCATATGTAAATAACGTTTTTCTACGGTGTGCCCCTGTGTTTTTCAGTTTCCCACCATATGCCCCTCTAATTTTTAAATCCCCACTAATACCCCTAAACTCTCTTATTACTCATAGAACATGACCAAATAACACTATTTCCGTCAATACCGTCAATTGCTCTGTTAGTTTTGCTGACTAAGACGCCAAATCACTTCTTAGGTGGCAGCTAGTTTCCCTCCAAAACTGATTTTTTGTCCCAACTTTCCCTCCAAACTCTAATACTAATATTATGTCTTTCTTCATTATCTTCTCCAAACTCTAATACTAATATAATCTATTTCTCATATAAACTCCTGATATTTTTTTCTTTCGATCTCAAATGTGTTTGACTTGATGAACAAGCAAAAAAGATGTGATTTTTAGTTCATTTCATGCAATTTTCAAGCTAAGGTATGTAACCGGGTCAAACACATTTCACATCTTCTCCTTCATTATCTTCTCCAAAATTTTGAAAATCAACACAAAAGACCCAGATTTGAGCATATTGTTCGAAGATAAAGCAAAATTAGCCATTTATGCAAACACGCAAACTACAATTAAAGACTAAATCTTCAATCTTTAGACACAAGCAATACAAAACAAGAGATGATCAATGCATACCTGAAATTACTATGAAGATAGACTACATTTGTTGCTTTGAAGACGAAGAAGTGGACTGAAATTGACGAAGAAAGTGAAGAGCTGGGACTTGAATGTATAGGGTTTTGATAAAAAAAAGATGGGAAAATGTTGGGTGTTTGATGTTTGAGTAAAGGGCTGTTTGATGTTTGAATAAAGGGGTGTTTGATGTTTGAGTTGAAAAAAAAATAAAAATTCCAGCAAAGTAATCCACGTAATAAGAAGAAATCCACCTAAGAAGTGATTTGGCGTCTTAGTCAGCAAAACTAACAGAGCAATTGACGGTATTGACGGAAATAGTGTTAT
>JAUEKU010230571.1:0-15764 GCA_032274805.1 Gypsophila paniculata | reverse complement strand
GTGTAGAAATAATGGGAGGAAATATTTCATTTCTCACGGTGATTCTTACCAACATTCATGTTTTAGTTGGGTTAGTGACTCATTTTTTAATCTCTTCTATGAAAAATCCACATTCCAAGGATATACGGTGTGTCACGTTATTGTACATCATAACCAATAAAAAGTCACGTTCACTTATTTTCCTATGATTCTACTTTTTTATTAATGAAAATCATGTACGATTCTATCTTTTTTACAATTGAGGGTATAGTGACATGGTTATTAGCTTGTGTAACTAATAATTTCTTTTATGTTATAGTTTTAGCGGTTTATTTGATTGTATACATTTTCTAAAAATTCATCAATTCCAATTAATTGTAAAGTGGAGTATAGGTATGACAAATTTTATCGACCATAACCTTAAAGTGAACGTATAGAATTGAGGTAAAACGAGTTCAAAAAGTGACAAATTAAAGGATTTTTTCTAATCATATATGGAATAAATCATAAAGACGATCAATTTCAATGCGAAACTAGTTAGTTTC
Organism: Gypsophila paniculata; assembly: GCA_032274805.1. NCBI lineage: Eukaryota > Viridiplantae > Streptophyta > Magnoliopsida > Caryophyllales > Caryophyllaceae > Gypsophila > Gypsophila paniculata. The sequence goes on along the minus strand of JAUEKU010230571.1, from coordinate 15,240 downwards.
TAGACTCTAAGCTTAGTGATACGGTCGGTCAAAGTTTGTTTGGTAAAAAAGGTTTAGACTGCTCAAAACTCGTGGTTACGAGTTAAGCATATGATGATTTTTCAAAAAAATAATCGTATTTTGATCACGTAGCTGTCGAAGATATTGTGGGTGTTTAATTAGTAGGTTACTCGTTTTATTTAGTAAAGTTTGTATCTGATATCGGAATTATATTTGTGTTTATTACAGGCCTGTGGTCAGTCTTGCCTATCCTCTGTAAGTAAATTTGAAAGTCTTCTGTTCAATATCGAGTTTGTATGCTTCGTGTCAATTTCAAATTTGGACGCGGTTCTAACACGATTTTGTACGTATCAAGTGAATGTTTCTGACTTTCGTGGAATCATCTTTGTGAACGTACTTGTCGGCCTTAAGCTATTTAGCCCGAGTAATATACTTTTGGAGGTTCGTCTGGACATATTATTAGTACTTTTAACAGCGATAATGAAGTTAAATAGATAAATTTTTCGACCTTGTCTTGGTTGGCTTTGCTGATTGTTAAAGGTTTTTGATTTGTGATAGATATGCATCGATCAAAGCCATCGAATCAAAGTCTCCCGTTGATGATCAGCAGTGGCTTACTTACTGGGTTCTGTACTCCTTTATAACTCTTTTTGAGTTAACTTTTGCTCCGTTAATTAAATGGTAAGACTGCCTCGTATTTTCCCTGTAATCTACTTTTCGTCTTCTCAGTAGCACGGCAACTTATGAGTAATTTAAATGCTGAAATTTCTATCATTAAACCATCTGTATTGTGAGCTTGGCAGTTTAGTAGGCTCGTAAATCGCTTGCTGATATTCTTCTTCTGTATTTTGCTTTTCCGTAGGATCCCACTCTGGTCTTATGCCAAGCTAATCGCTACATGCTGGCTAGTCATACCGTATTTTAGTGGAGCTGCCTATGTTTATGATCATTTTGTAAGACCGATCATTGTCTCAAGAATCAAACTGATTGATAACGGGCTGTCTGTCTCAAGAAGAATGACAAACCATAGACACTGAGAAATACATAGACGAGAATGAAACTGGTGCTTTTCAAGAAGTTATCGCAAGGTGACTGAACTATATGCTCATACATCAACGCCTGCCGAGTGCCGACCTTCACTGTCTCATCACCTCCTTTACATGCTAAATATATTGCAGACCTGATGGTTTTTCTGTACATATTTAGTTGTCGGTTTGGCGGAGTGAAATATGAGTAATGACATTTAGCCTTGAAAATATTACGTCGTACATTGTTTGGATTGTATTCAATCTGAACCAATGAAGCAGTTAAAATTTGATCTGTTGTCGAACATTTGATATTATAGTTGTGCCGTTTTCTGCTTGATGGCAATTACCACCCGTAAACATGACATGAATGCACTTATTTGAAGCTTACAATTTCATGTGCATTTTGAAGAAACTGACCTAACATGAATTTTTCATGTTTTCGTAGGGCCGAACGACAGAACCAAGGCTGGTTTTGGAATAATATATTATGACGATGATAATATTCTCAAAATATGTTGTTTAGGAATGTCGAGTTTAAGTATTTGTCGAGACGACTATTAACGTATTAACAATCACTCTTGACATTAACTTTTGTGAAATTCTTCGCTTATAGCACGACCAAAACTAACAATCCAAACAAGAACCACAAAAATTTTAAATTACAAACGATTTTTCTACCATAAACGGATTTACCCATCGTACAGAGGAGATAGGATACAAATAATCCAATTACAAAATAACAAATCGATCATATAAAAGTGATCTGACTCACAAATGACGTAACAATTGAGACTGTCTCACAATAAAGACCGACAAAATTATTTCAAAAAATTACAAATCCCACCATAATAACAAAATACATGGGCTTGGGCTATCAAACGATTTACAATCAACTCAACCTAAAAAAGAGGGAAGAAATTAGGGTTTTAAAAATCACTCAATTTATTATAATCACTTCACCACCGCCATTCACTGTAATCACAAGAGTGAAGTACACTATTCACCATGGTTCACGTTAATTTTTACCGCAACTGTAATTTTCCCTCCATTTTTTCACTTATTTATTTATTTATTTATGTATTACAGTATTATTTTTGTTGTACTCCTTCCGTTCCAACCGATTGTATACGTTTGATCATAATATTCCGCCCATTAGGATAAAAGCATATACAATTCAATGAAACGGAGAAAATTGATGTTAATTTTTAGCTAGCTAAATCATTTGAATTATGCTCAGATGCTCAGTGTTTTGTGATCATATATGTAGACCGCTTTTTTAGGATTTTAATTACGATGGAATAAAGTAAAATGATTCACTAAACTGGTTTCGTGTCGTTATATTGTCGTGTAACTGTCATATGACGCAATGCTCGTGTAATTTTCATCCCTGGTTATGTTAATAACCTTACCTCGAGACACTGGGGTAATGCTGTTGTCGACAACGTGAAGTTTGTTGGCTTATTAGGTTCTGAGTTTAGGTAATCGAACCATTTTGACTGATTATGAGTTTATGATCACATAATCATGTAATTTTCATTCCGGGTTATGTTTGTAAAAACGGCATTGTAGAACAGTCGTTGCTGTAGGATTTTGTGATTGAGAATGTAGACGAATGTAGTGTAGTCGGTGATGAATGTAATTGTATTGTTGGATAGATGGGAAGACATTTAAGAAGCCCCGACGTCCATATGAGAAGGAGCGTTTGGATGGTGAGTTGAAGCTTGTAGGAGAGTATGGACTCCGTAACAAGAGGGAGTTGTTGAGGGTTCAATATGTGTTGAGTCATATCCGTAATGCTGCTCGTCACCTTCTTACCCTTGATGAGAAGAACCCTCGTCGTATCTTTGAAGGTGAGGCTTTGCTCCGTAGGATGAATCGCTATGGACTTCTGGAAGAGGGTCAGAACAAACTCGATTATGTCTTGGCTTTGACTGTGGAGAACTTTCTCGAACGTCGCCTTCAGACCCAAGTCTTCAAGTCTGGAATGGCTAAGTCGATCCACCATGCTCGTGTGCTTATCAAGCAAAAGCACATCAGGTGTGTAACTTTGGAGAACTTTCTTGAACGTGGCTTTCACACTCAGCTCGATCACTTTCCTTTGTTGACTTGTGCTGTTTTGACCAGTTTCATGTAACTTTTCATTGTATTCTGATCATATATCTGGCTCATGGCTGTACAGGGTTGGAAGGCAGGTCGTGAACGTCCCGTCATTCATGGTTAGGGTTGACTCACAGAAGCACATAGATTTCTCCCTAACCAGTCCATTCGGAGGTGGTCGTCCAGGAAGAGTGAAAAGAAAGAACCAGAAGGCTGCTGCTAAGAAGGCTGCTGGTGGAGATGGAGACGATGAAGATGAGGAGTAAACATGCAACTATCATAAGTATGCTCGCTCTCGTTGGCAACCCCAAACGTCCTAATAGCTTAAGAACATAGTTATCCGCGATTGTGGCTTTTGTGTTGTCGGCCTAGTTAATAACTTAAGACTAGATTCTTTCGGCTAAATTTGGCGCTTTGCTCTTGTGTGTGATTACGTTTTTTGTTCGAAAGAGTATGATGCAATGCGCAATATCTTGTTGGAGTACATGATATTCGAGATGATGACTAAATTTTCTAGCTGTAGACCGAGTGACGTGTGAACCTGTTGGGCAATATATACAGCTTGACTGGTTGAACGAACGTTACTCTTTTAGAACATGCTCTCTTGCAGAGGACACTAGATTCGGAAATTTGAAGCTCTGAATACCATCCTCCTGCGTCCACCCTAGGTTAGTGCCCTTTACTCCGACCCTAAACAAAGGATACTTCGAATGCAAACCCATAGGATTCTACGTTGCTTTTTAACTGCAGAGATTTTTCTTCATTCTGTGGTGTTCACTTCAATCTTACGTTAATACTTTTTACCATTGAGTTTGTCAATAAGAATTTCAAAATAAAGTTCTTTCCATTGTGGGTTTAACTTATAACTTTATTTAGGCCATGTTCTTTTGAATTTAATTTTGTTGAATTGAAATGAACTGAAATTAATGAAATTTATTTCAGTATAAATTTGTGCATGAATATTCGTGAAGGATTCCGAATTCAAAAATCTTTCGTGAAACACCACAAAATAGCCTAAATTTCTTAAGATTGATAATCAAAAAAATAAGAATTGTTAAATAATTCAAATTTTTCTTCGGAGAAAAAATGTGAGATAACTTACACGGCGTATTTGACATTTTAAATTTTACATATAACAATATTTTCCTTTTCTTTTTTCAAAAATGATCTCGTTAAAACGGTTAGATCAAATTAATCCGTTTTCAAATTCGTATTAAGCAGATATGGACAATTAAAATTTATTCACTAAAATATTTTAACGGTATATAATTTGTACCATGAATTCAAAATAGGACAATTTTATTTCATTGATTACATTTTACAACCCTAATATATATAGTATTTGGCTACACATTTAAAAAAAAAAAATTATAAAAATTTGATATTTTTAGGACCCGTTCTCCTCATCTTATTTTTTCTTAACTTAGCAAAAACATAAGAAAACTTCAGAAAAAATAAGAAAACTTCAAAAAAACTTAACAAAACTTCAGAAAACTTTAGAAAAAATAAGAAAACTTCAAAGCATTACGCAGGTCCTTATTATACTTATCTGATTAAAAACACGAGAAAATTTCCATGATGACCATGAGATTTGACTTAATTTCCGTGGTGTCCATTTTTTAAGTTTCTGTCAGAAATGCCCCTTTGACAAAATATTTTGCCGTGCCCAAACCGTTAATTTTGACCGATGGTAATTTGCTCTTATTCCTGATTAAAAACAAAGCTAATTGGCTAAGCTACAAAAACCCTGCTACCCTAACACCACCCCTAACCAAACCAAAACCAAAACCCCCAAAAAAAATGTCATCCATCATCCACCGCCTCCGCCGCACCACCACCACCACCGCACTAACCACCCTCCACCGCACCTTCTCCACCACCGCAACAACCACCACAAAAACCACCACCACATCAAAAATGGCATCGTACCTGCTAACACACGACCTAGCCTCACAAAGCGGGTCCACAATGCCAATATCCATGATGCGCATCGGCACACTAATCCACAACATCGAACTCCGCCCCAACGAAGGCGCCAAAATGGTCCGATCAGCCGGCACGTCGGCGAAAATATTAAAGGAACCGTCCTCCGCACCACGTGTCCTCATCCGACTACCCTCGGGTGTGGACAAATTGGTGGACACGCGGTGTCGAGCCACGATTGGGAGCGTGTCGAACTCCGGACACGGTGCGAGGAAATTAAGAAAAGCTGGGAATAGTAGGTGGCTTGGGAGACGCCCTGTTGTGAGGGGGATGGCTATGAATCCTGTTGATCATCCTCATGGTGGTGGTGAGGGCAGGAATAAGGGCCGCCTTTCGGTTTCGCCTTGGGGCAAGCCTACTAAAGGCGGCTTTAAGACTGCTTGTCCTAAGAAGAAGAGTCGCCTTATTTGAATTTTGAGGTGAATTCTTTTTTAATGTGGTTGGAGTGATCGTCTTTCGCTTTTAAATTGTAAGGCTGATGATAAATGGATGCTTATTGAATGTTTTGGAGTGATTGTATTTCAATTTTAAATTGGAAGGCTGGGGATAAGTGAATTGGTCCTGAGTGTTTTGGAGGTGAAGTAGTCCGTGTTTTAATTTTAAATTGTAAGGCTGATGATAAGTGGAATGCGTGTTGAATTTTATGGAGTGATTGTCGTTTGCGTTAACATTGTAAGAGTGGTGAGAAATGGATGCAGGTTACATGTTTTGTTGGAGTGATTGATGTTTGGTTTTACGGAGTAGTTTATTGGGAAAGATCGTATTTTTTGAGACTTTTGTGGTTGTTTTGAATGTAGTGAGTTCGTGCTTGGAGTTTGGAATGTCAGCATTTTGTACAGTGGGAGTATGGACCTTCTCTTTTCAATCATTTCTCACGAACTGATAAAAAATAAGACGGAGTATATATGTTTAGCTACTCAATTGTATACATATGCTTTTAGGAAATTGTATCGTTTTAGGTGGAGGAAAAGAAATAGGGTAGGAATACTTCCGGTGAATGAAATTACTCATATACTCCCTATTTTTTTAGAGTCCCACACTTTAGTGGTTGAGGGTTATGTATTACGTCACAAATTGTAGACAGAGGTGGAAATTTGTATAATTGGATGGAACGGCCTAAGAAGGAAAACATATATAGTTGAGGAAACGGAGGAAGCATTTTACTCCGTATCTATTTGTAAGAGGGAGATGGTTGGATCGATGGTTAGAAAGAGATTGTCTTTAGCATTGCTATAAAGTTGAATGTTTGTCTACGTAGTTGTAATAATAGTTGGAAATAGTTAAGTTTGCTTTTTTTTATGTGCTGGGTATGGTAAGAGGTTTTAGCCTTTTAGGTCAGCCTATTAGAAAATATGGAACTATGCGGCTAGTAAGATGCTGTAGCCTGTATGTACTCTGTAGTTGGGTTATGATCGATAATACTTTTGGCTCCGAAAACGGTGAATTAATTCATTAGGAGTGCTCGGTAGAGTATGCTAAATGTGCATGTGCTGATTTGGTGTGATGAGAGCTTCAATTGTTCCCTATAGGTGTGAATGATTCATCATGGTTAGTTAGTTAGTTATCGCCATCAATAGTGAGGTCGTATTAGTATAATTTCTTGCTTCTTATTAGTCTATTACTCATATGTATATGCCAAATAAGTAGTTAAGTACTCCATACTAGGTGCGACAATATTGATGTCATTATATGTGGCGGAGTAATGTGAAAAATCTTCTAGTTGGGGCGTAAAGGAGCATCTTTGAGCTGTATTTATTTTTCCTTAGTGCTGTGGAGTGGATGGTGTTGTTTAATGTCACTATATAAACCGTGTGAGTAAGGATGCTCAGTTGCACGTAATGAAGTCGCAGATCATGAGTAATGACCTTGGACTGTAGTCTGCAGTGGCTTTAGCTTGAGCGTGGATTGTAGAAGCCTTTGTTGTTGTAGCACACTGTTGAGTTAGCTATAAATAAGTCTGGATATTAGCTGTTTATGTTAGAGCTAGTTAGCTTAACTTAGTACAGTCAGTAGCTTAGCAAGACACTATTTCTGTCTAAATAAAAGACGATGTAGAATTTTAGATTCCTTTTGTTGCTGTCTAGAAATTACCTTACAAACTCTCTACTACCAGGTTGATTATTGCATAAATGAAGACCATAAGAGATGCTCAAATACTACATTTTGTTTGGCTTCGCATGGTATTAGGGTTAGAAGATTTGAATATACTGTTATAGTTTTTTTCGAGTTTACGTAGCCATGAGTAGATTAAACAAAGATGCTTCAGAAGTACAAAATGTGTACTAGAAGATCTAAAGTTGGCTTGAGAATGTGTACTAGAAGATCTAATGTGTGTTAGATTTTATGTATTGTTCTTTGACCTTACAGCACTTGGCAAGACAAATATTAGGTTAGTGGGCTAGTTCAGATTAGGTGAGTGTGAGGAGAGAAAGTGGCGGGTAGGTTGGGATGTGTGATTGCTATTTATATATTCTTTGAATGAGATGTAAATTGGAAAATGTTGCGAATGGATTAAATTAGAGGGAGTACATTATTTGTGACTGGCAGATTTTTTGATGAATGGATTGGGAGTGCAATAGCAGCTAGTTCAAACTTGTGGTTTGTTTTAGCATAATTGCAAGTATTGCAACTAGTTTATTTTGGAGTTGGGATCCTCTCCGTTTCTTTCTCTCCATTACCTAAATTCATGGTTGTGATTTTGTTTGGACAAAATGGATGATAAAGATCACAATTTTTTGTTTGAACTCTCAAACAATGGATGTTATCTTCATCCTTAAATCTTAACCCTTCATTTTCTATGGCTTAAATCTTAAGCTTTAGTTAAGTAATGGAGAGAGGTAATGGAGAGGAATAAATGGAGAGAATCCCAACTCTTTATTTGGAAGATGGAGTTCTGATTCCTTGGACATAGTGTTTTACTCCGTAATATCTATGAATTTGGAGCAGGTGGATGAATAAGCTGTAGGTCTACTAGTGCTCAGTTGAGACGATCAATGAACTCGTGGTATTTTGTTTTTGTGGAAGCCGTTTGTATGACTCTTCTCTAGCGACCCGCCTCCTTCATTTTGCTGATATTGTACTATAGTGCATGGTTTTATTTTTGAGGGAGATTGTGTTTTATGCCCACCAAAGAAGATCTAGTTTATGATACAGAAGAAAGTCCTTGGATCAGACGTTTGGAAACATATTCAATGTTTATGTGTCGTATTTACTTTAGATTAGTATTACGGAGTATGATTCTCCCTCTATCATCCGTGTGGAAAGCCACCAACCAAGATCGATAAACAAGTCGGCTTCCATGATATATGGCCGTTTGGTAGTCTGAAACCGAGTTCACCGGACTGCAGAAAGGATATGCTCAACGCTTCTGCCTGACTTAAACTCTCTTAGGCTTTCTTTGGGTGCGGGGATTCAAGGGGAATGGGAGGGGAGGGATCTAGTATCCCTTGTCTGGATCGTAGGTTGGATTAGAGGGAAATGGATGGGAGGGATGGAGTGATCCATTTCCGCTCTTATAAGGCAAAATTAAGTTCCTTACGACATGGGATTGTTATGGAAGGAGACTCCCCCGCAGTTGTCACTTCTCTCCCCGTACCCTCTCCTCTTCAACTTGTATTCAAACAAAGGGTCGGTTCTACTGACTGAGATTGTTGAGCACAAAAGACTGATTGTCTAAAAATGCCACATGTTTTGTAATGTAGTAGAGGGTGGAAGGTATGATCACTGCATTGGTGCATTTGGATTATTATCTCTTTTTATTTGAAACAATTTACGAATTACGTCTTTGTTAATATGACTGCAGTTTTTTTGACACTGGAAGTGGACTAGTGGAGGCCTAAGAGTTCTTCGACACAACGCAGACTCTTCGTGTCGTATGGATTGTGCGCGCGCCATCTGTTCATGCCTACTTTGCCCAGGTGTTTTTTATATATTTGAAATAGAATGAACAGAGGATATAGTTACTTTTTGATTATGTTCGTCAAATCTGGCTAACTTTTATGTAGCAAATGTTTGAGGGTATGCCTTTTTCCAAGGGAAAGGATGAGAAGCTTGTGTTTAGGCTTTACATTATCCATCGTTTCTAAGCTTATGAACTTCATGTTGAGTTTAATGTATGATTTCATCGGTGAGCGTGTTTTTCGGAATGTTCACTCAAAGCCCTCTCTCTCTCTCTCTCTCTTTCGATCAACCTGCCATGCACCTCTGGCATGTTTGCTGGATTGATAGCGATAGCTCAACCTGGTGAGGGTCTTTCTTACCTAAGAAAGTTTTTAGCCTAATGGTTGAGGCATATGTTTTACCTAAAGATTGATCGCATGTTCAAATTTCGCCCCAAGTATTACGCCTCATTTTGCTGAAAAAGAGTAGAGTTTGTTTGATTCACCCGATGATATTAAGGGTGAGATTCGGGTATTCTATGTATACCTAGCTCGATCTGTGATACTGTCGAGAACAAAATGTGTTCACGTGATCAAAATACGCAGTCAAGCTTATAATTAATGCTGTCGGATACCGGAACTCCTAAGAGCTCATCCTGTAATGGATTACGATGAGAACGACAACTTGTAAATTTGTCTCGTAAAAGAGTTTGTTATTTGCATTGGCGATATATCAATATGAGTTAGAAATTTGTTTCAGCTTGTTTATCAGGTTTCCAATTATGGAGTATGGGGTTTCTTTATCCGATAATTTATTTGGGCTTTTTTGAAAAAATAAGTGGGCCTACGTAAAAGTTTTTGAAGGGAATGATCTTGGATTGGAATTGAATACAAATATTTGAATTAAAGTTGTTTTTACAAATACGTATTTGCTCTTTTCGATACGCACTTTACTCTATTCCATACTTTTTTATCATAAATTTTCCACTCACCCTTGTCTAAAATCCTCTCCAATTTTTCTCTCTTCCTCTTCTTCCTATTCTCCTTTTCAATAGTAAATTGATAAAAAACCTCAATTAAAAAATTATCGATTTTAATTTTGACATTGAATAAGTTATGGACAAATTATGAATGATGTTTTATAATTAATTTACATATTTGATACTGTTAAAATTATTAAATTTGTTTTCAATTTTAAATTAATTTAGGGTTTTGAGGACCCAATGTGGTGGTTGTACACTTGTACCGTCGTGGCAGAGGATAAAGGAGTGGCCCGCGTGGTGGGGTCGGCGGGTCGGCCTGCCTTCGGCAAAAATTGTCGTGAGGTGACAGTGGACGGTCGGGGCGGCAAGGGTAGGAATGATGTGGCCGGGTGGTTAGGACTACGATATTTAGGTCTTAATTTTAATTTTTAATTTTTTTTTTTTAATGTGGTTGTGGGTGGGTGAAGGTGGTAGATGGTTTGTATGGATTTGAGTAAAAGTGAGAAAAGTTGGGTTTGGAAAATTGTAGAAGAAAAAGTGAAAAGGATATAATTGTCTATTTTGTATAGGATGAAGTAAAATGCGTTTTGGAAAGAGCATGACAAATAAATAAACGGAGTAACAAAAATGATAACTAATATTTTACACGACTTGAAATAGTTAAAAAAATAAACATTGGGTTAAAGGAAATACATAAAATAAAATATATTTGATGGTTTGACTTTTTTTTTTTTTTTATTACATTGGGTCTTTAGAATGTTTTAGTTTCGCCGATTAGATTGATGACTAATTTGGGAAATTTGGTGTGATAACTTTGTATTTTTTGTTTTTTGTTTTTGTTTTACATAATAATCCTCAAACTCGCTAATGAGCTTCATAATTAATTTTAATGACTCGGTACTAGTTTATCATAATAATGCATCGACATGATGTTGATCAAAATAAAATTAGACTTATAATTATAGACCTTACATTAATACCCAAACCACCTTCCTACCACCATCGCCTTCCATTAAAGCTCCGACCACCTTTCCACTCGCCGACAAGGTGCCTCCTCTTCTCACCATCTAATCAATGTCACTCCTACTCGTCTCCCATCCGTAACATCAAAAGTTATTTTTCATACACGATTATTTCATTAGGTCATAAGATACTCCTATTAAGCTATTATATAATAAGTCTTTTATAAATATATAAATCTTATGTGATTATATTTCTCCCTTTAAATCTTAAAATCAACCGTCATTTAACCTCTTAAAACTACCAAACTTACCTACTCATATAATCATATATGTAGGTCTCATTTGTACTCCTAAAACATTGTAGATTTGTAGTTATTTGTGGCTAGGAACAAAAGTTGTCCTACACATACACCTAGGATTCTTTACATAGTAAGTTATGATCTTCAACCCTAAGAAAGAGGAATAATTTTAAGTGGTAGAGTAATCAACTTATTTCTAAATTGGTACACCTTGCATATTAATTAATTTACCTAATGAAATAGTTACAAGTTGAATTAGAATAAGCTTAATAATATTAATACAAAGGTGAGGTGAGCAAGTAGAATTAGAATAAAGTGATTGTGACAGTTGATACAACTTGGGGGACCTATGCCCTCTCGAGGGGGTATGTCATGCTTTGAGGGTGCGATCTTTGTTTCCAATTTATATGACTTCACCTCTCTTTTTTTAATGACTTTGTTAGGGTATCATCCTAATTTTATGGTCCCAAACAACTTGGATTCACTACAAAATGTCATAAAATTATCCAACTTGGGACTTCTACATAGTTCTAGCCAATCAGGTCAATTAGGTTTGAAAAGTGGTATAAAATGTGTATGAGTAGGGTTAACACGGAGCTGTATTTTAGGATGTCAAAGATCAGTGTATCTTTAATAATCAGGATAGCAAGAATTTCGGAAAATACTTCTTGATTTTTCTTTAGATAAAGTTTCAAATCTTTCTTTCTGAGAGATCTCTTTTGCGATGCAGATCTGTTAACATTTTTTATTCTACATCTGATCTTTAAAACTGTTACTTTAGAAATGCACTAAAACATGCCTCTAGGTCTTTTGCCTTCTAATAGAAAAAAGACAATGGGAAGACGTGTTTCCAGAACAAAGAAGATACGAGATTTCAACTGGGTATCAGATGTGCCACGCTACTTTTGCGTATTTGAAGTGTGAGTACTTTAATGTTATAATCGCAAAAATGCTTATACATCTAACTGATAAAACTAATGCTATTGAATGATGTACGTAATATTTTTAACTATTATTAATATACTGTATTGGAGGATTTCATTTTTAATTTGATCGAAAATGCGAATCCTTGAAACCTTAACTAAAATGATTTATTTTCGTTTGAATATAATTACGAGTTACACAAAATATGAATGATCATACCTCAAATCTTTTAACTCCAAGAAAAGAGGGGGAAGAAGGTATAGTCAAAACTATACTTAAATTAGATGAGATTATATACTTCGTGCAAGGTCATAGTAGGTCACATAGTCGATCACAATTACTAGGATGTTACATTGCTAATATTAAGAGAAGATGCTTACATCAAACGCTTCACGTGTGACTTCATTATTCTTATCCCAGTGTAGGAACTCATAAGCAATTGCCTCTCTTCGTATTGGTTAGTGTATAATATAATGCAGTATTACTCTAAATAGACAATTGAAATAAAAATGTAATCAATTTTTATTTTCTAAAGAAAATGGTAATTTACATTTTTTTTAAGTGCAAAAGTAAATAAATAATTGAAATAATATATGTATATATATGACATAGACCGTTTTTTCATACCCGTAGTCATTCACTCATTCATAGTACAACCTTATTAGCACGAGGCTTTAATCTAACATAATTTTGAAAACGACCTGAAATTCCATAGAGGACCTCAAATAATAACTAAATAACATATTGATCGTAAATAAATAAATAACATTAACTAGTTCCAACAATATTGTCTTTGGCCCTGTTTGGCCCTGTTCCAATAAATTCCATAAAATTAATATAATCAAACTTAATTTAGAAAAATATTCTCTTTGGCCCTGTTTGATAATCTGCAGATTAATTTCAATATAAACAGATTGATACCAGATCCATTGGCAGGTTAATCGACATATTTACGTCAACAGATTAAGATTAAAAGATTATTCATTTTATTTGTAAAATGGAACAAATTTTCTTTTTTAGAATGTGACACCCAAAATGTTGGTAAAAGCAGCATGTTATAAATTGGCATATATATTGACCCCAAATATGTTGATATGCTGTTTGAGTTTGATATTTACCAAACAGTCTAATAGCATATTCACCGGTTAAACAAGCCAAAAATCTTGAATATGCCAAAATTTCTCCAACATGTCGTTTACCAAACGAGCTCTCTTTAATTTCTATGAGTTGCATTGTTGATATTTCATTTTGCAATGATACAAAGAAATAATAATAATCTTATTATATTTGATGGCCGGGATGCATAATGAATAATACTGATCTAATTCGTTTTCTTGCAACTCAAGATAAATATAATGCGCGCACTACTATACAATATCGAGTTTCAATATCACAGTCTCACTTTTTCATGCATGTGGTTTCCAAAATTGAAAGAAAAATATTAAAAATAGATGAGTGGATGGTATTATTACTTGATGCGTTATGTTGTTTTTCTTCATTTACAAAAGGTATATAACCACTTTCTAATAACATGTTTTATTTATTGTTACTATTACACAAGGTGTAAAAGGCGCTACAAAGCTAAATATACAACATACAACAGTAGTCTTATAAAAAATTACTTACAAAATATCGGTTTGGTCGGTGTAAAAACTGTCAGAGGCTGGTCTCTCTTAAGTTAGAGTATTACGTAAATGCATAGAACATTACGCAGTAAGTTTCACCCACCGACTCTGATTATGGTAAAACAAATCGCTAAATATCAATTAACCATAAACTAATGACAAGTGAACACATTAAATTAAGCATAAAATAGACACTAGTTGCAATGCTACTTGCTAAAGTGTACTTAATTACAAGTTTAATCGTCATCATTAACCCTTAGTCCTAGGATTAAGACCATAACACATACTATAATATTTATATTCATCTAAATTTTGGATTTCTCAAAAATTTCAGAAGAAAATAAATTAATTAATAAATAAATTAAGGAAAAAAATATTGTAGTGAGTGTACTGACGTAGAGTACAGTATTCGCTGTCCATTAGATCAAAATCATGTGCACCGCAATGTACGCTGCAAAACCCTCAGATTAACTCCCTAATAATCAAAACTCTTTTGTTTTTAGAATCCTAATTAATTAATTTAACTTTTGATTTTTATAAAAAAATAAGTAGAAGTACTTGCAAATAGTTAAATAATGTGGAAAATTTGAAAGATTATATTGTCGAGTTTTCTGCAGCGGACTTATTGAATAATAAATAAGGTAAACAGGTTCACAAGCAGATTAACCTATTTTTAACAGAAATTTCTGGTTGTAATTGTAGCGATGTGGGACACTGCTCTCACATACACTCATGGGAAAAGACCTCATCACACTTTATTATGATATTCTTGATGTATTGTTCGTAAATGATGGGTTGGTTGTTTGATGGATTGTATAACCGATGTTGATATAACTGGTTTAACGCGTATGAGATTCATGATTCATAACATATTGAGATCATTTTCATAGTTATGGTCTTTATGGAGCTCACTTTATACTGAAATTCAATATTTTGTAAAAGGGCTTAATACATCATAAAAGCTTGATATATTAATTTGATTGTCTATACAATTGATAGATTGTAATTTTCCTTTTTTTTAAATCTTCAACTCTTCAAGCTAAGCTACTTGAGTACGTGACAGCCGATTAAGTTGATAGTGTCTAAAAAATTCTCATATTTATAACTAGTAGTTATTTCACTTATATGACATATGTAATGACCTAACTTTTGATGATCCTTAGAGTTAAATATGATTTTCCAATACAATAGAAACTATCTACACAATCATAATAACATGCATCCTAGATAAATAAGCACATACAAGTGCACAGATTAATTGATGATCCTTATTAGTGATGACTCAGCTATCTAATAGATTTATCATCATTTTTAAATCAATTGAGTCATACTTATCAGCCAACTATTTAAATGGGTACATAACACAAAGTTTTGACAAATTAAATTAATTTGATTTAATAATATGATTTGCATGTAAAGATATGAAGATTGTTCTCATATATCCTTACGTGTTTTGATAAA
>JAUEKU010230353.1:0-15768 GCA_032274805.1 Gypsophila paniculata | reverse complement strand
TATTTCATCATATAGACTCAAAATAATTCATTTTCCATTTTGGCCAAATAAAATATTGATGTGACATAGGACACTAATCTGTGTCTCATTTATATTGGCAAGACTTATCATTTATCTCAATATTCCTTTAAAAAATGTATTTCATTAGTCCCTTTGAGTATGATAGGACAAATCATAAATCAAAATTACTTCCAAGAATATAGATCTTATTTAGGCATACCGTAGCCACTGAATGTATGAATTCTCAAAATAAATATATTGATCATGTCAATGTGGTACGTCCACATACTTAAACCATTTTCGGTGGTATTATGCAAGACCATATTAACTTCTGGGAATATGATAATTTACCAATCATAGAGAATTCTTAGTTTTTAGTAGTCTAGTGTAAACACTATGAGCTCCAGGGCATAGTGTGAGTGTCAATATTTTAACTCATATCCTTATATCGCACTCCTAGCTTAATGAGTTTGACATGACTTTTCCTTTTCTAAATGCAGTCATATATACTATCAATAAATAAATTTGGCTCAAAGAGGTCATACCATCATGTTCAATTAAGACCACATTATTAGGCTCAAGTAAGGCCACATTACTCATCACCAAAAGATGGTTTATTCATTCATTTAAATTCAATTGCAATTCTTAAAATCGTTAAGTGGACTTCCAGCCACTAACATTTACATGTGAATTCAACGTAATCTCTTTATAATATTAAATATTTGGATCACATATCAATTGTATTTTATTCATAATTATCATCGCATTAGGCTCACCACTGCCATACATGTAATTATCCTTTAACCCTACCCTTATAGGTGATTAATAAATTGAATTAGCCCATGCACCCTGCCGTACATAAGATTTCTCGCAACCCTATCTTTGCAATTTAATCAACTGTTCATACACCCTTTGGTGTCCAAACATCTCGCAACCCTGTTAATAATATGAGTGGTAACCAACATCTCAAGGCTCGTCTATAATGCGGTAGATTACAAATCTCGTAACCCTGTCATTACGAGACACATTTCATAACCCTATTGTTACAAAATATGACCAAGACAACTTTTGTCCACTAATACTTTCATGTAAATTTGCACATTTCCTTGAACTTTGAACTTCAGGCCAAAGTCTTGATGTGGACATAGGATAGACTCTCATTGCCATGAGATAAAATTTGGAACTTCAGGTCCTATCATTTGAATAAATGTTTTCCGATAATGGCTACCAGGCTATTTTATTTTCCTTGCTCAATAGCAAAATTTGGCTCGATTTTATTCTTTCGAAAACCACATTGTCTCTTTATCATTCCATGATAATCTTGTATACTTTAGGTATACAACTTCTATTTATTGAACTTCTGGCCCAAAAATAGGTACAATAAACATGATTAGATTGAATAATAATATCCTTATTCATGAGATCACATGGTGTATAATTTAAATGTAGATAAACACTAGTCCATGCTGATGAACAATTATTTTATTTCAATTGAGCACTAGTCCATCCTGATGGACAATTATGTTCAAATTCCTCAATATATTATTGCTTAATCATAAATTAAATATGTTTGGAACTTCCTGTCCAAAACCACATGAGCTTAAAACTTTTGGAATTTTCTATCCAAAATTATATGAACATATCACATTCAGTCTGCAGGACTAATATATTTTGTAAACATCTCTTACCATCCCACTTTCTCGGTGGGAGAGAGTTCTAAAATTATATGGCTCAATTTTGACCGTATCCCGCGGTCACATACTCAACCACTTCTTGTGGGATAAAGAAGTACATTTATCTCCACGAATATAGTTATCTAGATCTCATGATCTTCATTAACGTTTGACCATATCTGCGGTCATATACTCAACCATCTCTTATGGGAGAAAAACTTACATTCATCTCCGGGAATGTAATTATGTAAATCGCATGATCTTTCATTATAAACTTATAAGAGAACATAATATAAATTGTCAAAACATAACCCGACAATAAATTCATTATGACACAAGTCATTATGTACATGCATAATATTAACTCGTGCAACTCATCATATACGCAAATAAATTTGTAAACATGTACAATGGATATAATCATAATCATCATATTATTAAATCATAGTTGTCTTATCACAAGCACATGAATAGATTTCCAAATTGAACAATTTATGTTCACATTATAGTTAAACAAAGTCTGACAGCCTGATCTAATAAAAGAAAAATTTCATCTCAATTAGACAATTACTATTCTCAAGTCAAAGCATATATACGTACAGTCAGACACAAAAATTACGGAGTACGTACTTATGTGACCATGGCAAATGCAATTTATATGTTCAGATGATTAATGATTTTACGCAACAACACTTACCGTCTTACATATAAGCGGAACAATACAACGGCAAATGTATGTGCTATATGTATAAAATTTCTTAATCAAGATGATATGCATAAATAATACGCACATAAAACATGTATATATAACGATAACAAATAAGTGACCAATATAGCAAAGGTATGTTGCCATTTATATGAAAATCAACTGTATGCCATAAACATCATTCTCATGAATTAAAGGGTTGATAGTAATCATTATAAAATTATACTTATTGAATACAAAGCAAGAAGATAAGTGGCAAAAACTAAACCCATGTTTAATCAAGATTACGTCAAAATACTTTGCAAGACTCAATTGACAAAACTTCACCATTATTGTGAGCAATTAATGAAATATCATAATATAATGCCATACTGTTTGAGAAAACCGAGCATCATGGGTCATAGATAGTCAAACCTTAGTCACACGTACGTATGTTTTCGGACGAACTCATGGATTTACTTGTGTTCGAAAATATGTATCTGTTAATTATGTCGTTAGCTCACTTGGGCAGATTTCGTGCTGATAACGTGTTATAAATAAATAGTAGAGAACATAAATATGAGAATAAAAGAGGAGAGAATGAGGGAGGAGAGATCTGTATTATTCATCCTTAAGAAGGTAATATATATATAGTACATAGGAGAGACTAGGATTTCAAACCCTAGCTGCATATAATAAGGTCCAATGGGTTGTGAGCCCAATGAACATACATACAATACAATGATTCATAACAGTTTTTGATAAAAACTAAAAACTTTATCTCCATCTCCTCAGACCTCAATGATAGATATTGAGTATGTGAATAAGCTATTCTTCCCAAGTGCGAAGTAAGCGAAGGTGAAAATAGCTATTCTTCCCAAGTGCGAAGTAAGCGCATTAGTGAGGCCAAAATGCGCTGGAAAGGACTTGTGTTGGTCTTTGGACTATGTACACAGTTTGGCGATCTACCGCGATTGACATTTCCGATCCTAAGTTTGAGCCGGGGTGTTACATATTATCTCAAAACTCGTATTAGACTACTCCATCCATGACACTCTCAAGAAGAAGATAAAAAAATCATGGCAAAAAATTAATAAAATATTGAAGAAACGCAAAATGTCAATTGGTAATGTCACTAAATTACCCAAATTGGTGACATTGTGACACTAGTATCACTCAAAATAACACAAAATAATATTTTTATATTGGTGATACTAGTGTCACCCAAGTTATGAACGTGGATATAGTCTTAGTATAAAGCAGTCACACAAAATATCAAACTCTCCTAATTTATGAAAATATCCACTACCGTATTTTCTTATTTAATTCACTAAAGGGTTCTACTTTCATTTTTTTTTTATTGATTTATCAAAAACAATTGACCCACTATTTTTTTACATCTATTTTTTTTAGATTATTCCTTAAAATTTGTACCACCAAAAAAATGTAGACAATTTTAGAGAATTAGAAGCAATATTATATTAAATCTATCAATTCAAATTAAATTTCTAAAATGCAATCATGAAGACGTACTCAAATGAAAAACAAATTCTCATTTAAGATGAGTTATCCATCATAAATTTAAAGCGGGTCAAGTAGTTATAAAAAAAAAGTAAAATGCATAAAAAAGAACAACTGTGTTTTTGGCTTTTCTCACTTGTACTCTTTGTTTTTTAGAAAGATCACTTGTGTCCCTGAACTTTAGTATTGATTCTCAATCATGCCCAAAAGCTATACTCCGATGAATTTTATTCCGTTCATTGATGGTATGATGATTAATTAGCTCAAATTAACTCTTAATCACCTTAGTCAATACAATAAAAACCTATTCACTTTAAAAAAAATTGATTTTTCATAACTTTTTTTTCCAAGATATATAATTATTGTATAATGAAAAAAGTAATTTTATTCAGTTTAATAGTGATTATTAAGTTTAACAGAAGTCAATTTGAGACTAATTAATTGCCATGTCATTATTTTAAGTAAAACTAACCAGAGTATAACATTTGTGCAAGAATGAAAATCAACAATAAAATTCACAGATATCAATAAGTACACAATAACATTTAATCCGTTTTATTGCTAATGAAATAATAACCACGGGATACACCACAAATACTCATGTGGGACCGTCGTACGCGTACGACAGCTCTTCGTGACAAAAAGTACCCGTTTTAAGGGTTAAAGTACATACTTTAAGACTTAATGTGACAAAAAAAGACGCATCGAACGAAAATTATATAAATATAAAGAAAAAAAAAAAGGAAAAAAAAAATCCAACGTACCAAAAATAAAGTGGCCGTTAATAATAGACCAAGAGTCAAGACTAGAAATGACAGAAGCACCGATCAAACATAATTGTCACCACCTCCCCATCTATTTACTACCCTCCAAACCCATCTCTCTTCTCTTCACGTGCTTTTTCTCCCTTCCTATCCTCTTCTTCCCTCTTCTCCTCTATTCTCTACTCTTTCCTTACTCCTCAAATTTCACCGATTTTAGTCTAGGTGGTTCTTTAAAAATCTTTTCCGCAACTTAGATTAAGACTGAGGTTTTATTTAATTTTTTTTATTTTAGTGGTTAAAACGAAGGTCTAATGAAAATGTTCACTACCGTATTAAAATATTCAGTTTAGTGGTTAAGACGAAGGTTACAGATTGAAACCACACCACATAACAGTATTCAACACCACAAACTTTACAAAATTCTATTATTCTAATTTTCCGTGAACAATCTGTGCTAACCTCGTGGCTCATCTAAACAGATATCAGATAAAAATGGTGACGACAATTGACGAGATACCGGAGCCGATCCTAACCAACATAATCGCCCTAATAACCGACGTCCGGTGTAGAAACGCGGCATCATTGGTGAACCGAAAGTGGTCATCGATCGAAAGACAAACTCGAACGCAACTGACTTTACGAGGAAACATCAGAGATTTGCTCTACAATCTCCCAAATTGTTTCGTCAATGTCACTCGCTTAGACCTTTCACTTATCTCTCCATGGGGAGTGTCTCTCTCTTCCAACGCCGCTTTGTCGAGTTTCGACGAGGCGGCGTTGCTCCTTTGCCACCGTCTCCGACGCGATTTTCCTCTTGTCGTGTCGTTGACGGCGTACTGTCGATCGCTGTCGTGTATGGCGGTAATTACGTCGTCGTTTCCAAATTTGTCGCATATTAAGCTTGTGAGGTGGCACCAACGGCCGCAGATGGCGGTCGAAGGGCGTGATTTTATGACTTTGTTGGGGAATTGTAAGCGTTTGGAATCGATTGACGTTTCGTGTTATTATTGTTGGACGGAGGATATTCCGTCGGCTTTGGAAGCGTATCCGCAGTCGCGGGTGAATTTGGTTAGGTTGAATTTGTTAAATTTCGCGTTTTCAGAAGGGTTTAGGTCTGATCAGATTTTAACAATTACGGGGTTTTGCCCTAATTTGAGGGATTTTAGGGTTGGGTGTATGTTTGATTCTAGGTCTATAGGGTTTGTTGGGGACGAGGCGTTGGTGGGTATACCGTCAAATTGTAAGCATCTTAGGGTTCTTCATTTGGTGGATATTTCGTCGATGGAGAGGGAATTTGACGAGGAAGGGTTTAATAGTGAGGATGCGGGGTTTAGTATGCAGGGTTTGGTTGCGTTTTTTTGTGGGTTGACAGAGATTGAGGAGTTGGTGTTGGATGTTGGGAAGAATGTGAGGGGAAGTTGGGTTGCTTTGGAAGCGTTGGGGTCGAAATGTCCGAATTTGAGGGTGCTTGAGTTGGGGTGTTTTCATGAGATTTGTAAAGCGATTGAGTCACACCTTGATGGGATTGCATTGTGTCATAGGCTTGAGTCGTTGACGATTAAGAACTCGGCCGATTTGATTGATTCGCGGTTGATTGAGATTGGGAGAGGGTGTTCTATGTTGAGGAAGTTTGAGGTTATTGAATGCGGGAATATAACTAGGAGGGGGCTGAGGACCTTGGTTTGTTTGCTTAGGAAGACGCTTGTGGAGGTGAAGGTTTCGGGTTGTAGGCACCTTGGTGCTTCCGCGTCATTGCAAGCCGTGGACCCCATTTCTAGTCGGATTAGGAGGTTGGGCATCGATTGTGTTTGGGATGATGCTAATGAGCATGATAATGGAAGAGCGTTAGCATTACAAGGTAGCACTTTTGATCTTGACGATGATGAATTTGAGGAAAATAGGATGCGTAAAAGGTGTAGGGTGTTATTAGATGGTGGAAGTTCATACATGAATGGAAGTAGCAATGGGTATACCGTGAGCTCATGGGAGCGTCTCGAGTTTCTGTCGCTTTCAATTGGCGTCGGAGAGCTATTAGCACCATTGGCAGTTATAGGACTTGCTCATTGCCCAAACTTAACGGAGATTCATTTAAAGGTGGAAGGTGATTGTCGGGAGAGACCAAAGCCTTCTCAAGCTGGCTTTGGGATAGATTCACTAGCTCGATACCCAAAGTTATCAAAGATGAAGCTCGATTGTGGGGATACCATAGGCTATGCGCTGACGGCTCCTTCCGGGCACATGGATCTTAGCCTGTGGGAGAGGTGGTTCTTGAATGATATAAGGAATTTGAGGCTCAATGTGCTCGATTATTGGCCACCACAAGATAGGGAAGTCAATCAAAGGGGTCTCTCTCTCCCTGCAGTGGCCTCGATTTCGAAATGCTATTCATTGAGGAAGCTCTTCATCCATGGAACTACTCATGAGCACTTCATGATGTTTTTCATTGAAATTCCTAACCTAAGAGATGCTCAACTGAGAAGTGATTACTACCCAGCGCCTGAGAATGATATGAGTACCGAGATGAGAGTCGACTCGTGTTGTCGTTTCGAGGACAAGTTGAACGCTCGTCATATTCCAGATTGAGCCATTGTCATCGGAGCTTGGATGCTTTCGGCATTCATTGCTTGGTTGGTCTGTTACATTAGCAAGTTCAATCGGAAGCGAAACCCGGAAATGTCTCAGCTTTGGACAAATTTGGAGCAGATAAACCTCTGTTTATTTAGCTTCTGCAACAACTACATTTTTGTTACTGTATTTTCTGCTCACTTTAGATGATTTTTACTCTCAGAATGATTTGTGTGCTGTAATAAACTGCATGGTTTCTGCAGTTCTTCACCGATATGTTATTCAGTACAATTTTTTCTATTATCCTTCCAGATTGGTAGAGTGATTTATCTAGTTTTAATATGCTTGAAGATCGAAACGAAACGAAAACAGTGTCCTGCAAATGAGAGGAGTGCAAATACACAAATTCTTATTTAAGACGGATTGACTCGTTTTAAGCTTAAGACGGATATCTTCGTTTTAATAGAGACTAGTGTAACACCCGTGAAAATTCACGGGGTTATTTTCGACTTTTGTTTAAATAATTTATATTTTATATTTTTAAGATGAATGTTGCGGAGTGTGTATGACCTTATTTGTTTCATGATATGAATCATTTTTATATAATATAACTCATTTGACGAATTGGTTTATTCTTGTATTTTTTTAAATTGTACTTCCTCCGTCCCGGTCAATACGTTATTATTTTCATTTTGGGGTGTATCAGTGAATACGTGACTATTTCCATTTTTAGTAAGTTTTTGTATGTAAAATGTGATTTGCAAGTGGAATGAATAATCATATTTTATTGTTGTATTAGACATCCACTTGCATTTCCTTAATATTTGTGTAAAAAGTAATAGTAACATATTGACTGGGACGGAGGGAGTACAATTTTGTGACTATTTTTGCATTTATTATGACTATTTTTAAAATAGGTACAACAATCGTATATCTATTATGGTCAACTTTTACTTACCGATCTCATTTGAGCATTTGTAAATGTTGAGCTTCGGTACATTAAGTTTTGATAATGTCAATCGTATATTTATAAGTTAATACTTATATGTTTGATCGTATTTTGGTAGTTCTTTGTGTTGTCAAAACAGATATCTAGAATGAAGTGTTGAAGAGATAAATGTGCTTCTCAAGACAAGAATTGAACAATTGTAATTTATGCATATAAAGGAACAATACTAATATGTCTTTTCTGTAGTATAACTTGTGAAATTATGCCTTTGATCATAATCACAGTAACTGAAGTTATGGTTTGAGTAACATAATTTCAATGAACAACTGAAGTTACAATTGAATCTATAACATTAGGGTATGTTTGGCCTAAATTTTCTAAAATAGTTCTTAATTTTCAAAAACAGTTTATTAATAAACAGTTATGTAAAAATTGTTAATATTTGGCCTAAATTTTAATAAAGCTATTTATTTTAAGTTGTATAGGTTGGCCTAAGGTTTTGTAAAATTATTTATTAACCTAAATAAGATATATTTTTTTTGAAAATTGGGGTAAAAGCAAAAGTAGAAACAAAAGCTTGGAATTGTAGCTTCTAATTTTGGGGCCTTATTTTATATTTTTAGTTTATTTAAAATAGTTTTAAAACCGATAAAAAAAGGAGTTTGGCGAAACTTGTGCTTCTTAAGTGAAAAAAAAACTTATTAAAGTTAGGCCAAACACCACCTTAATACTACGAATGTTGTACGCAATTTTACGGCTTTGAATTTCAAAAATTATTTTATCCTTTCTTTTAATCAATTTTGAAAAGATTTTATTTGAAAATTTAATTTTGAATATTTATTAAAATAATATTTTTGTCTTACTTTTGACAAAATAAAATTTGATAGTGTTAGTTTTGAGAAAGATGATCTCCAAATATCTTGATAGATATTTTCTCAATTAATTAATTTACTTTTTACTTAAATGAAGCAATGATATTATTCTTTTCAAAACAACCTAGGGAATTTTTGAGCAGGATTTTGTACTTGGAAGATTTCACAAGAATAATCCCAATATGAATGGTCTTCTCAAAATAATCCTAACTTTAATTATACTCAAAACAAAATTGTCCGCAAGTACTTATTGTTGTGTGTTGTTTAGATTTTTCTCTACGTTCTTAATAGTCTTGTATTCGGTCTCTTGTCAACAATTTAAATAAGAATTGTTGGTTACCAAATCTATAACTAGGAAACAATTGAGTGACCATCATCACTCACAAGCACAACTAGGGATTAGTTATGAAGATTTATTTAGTGCTTCGTAATCTGGATTAGGTACTAAAGCATTGAATAAAAAAGAGTGGGCGTAGGCTTTTGTATTGAGTCGAATCACGTTAAATCCGCTTTGTTATTTACTTTACACTTTCAGTTCATATAATTAGAACGATATTTCATATAATTGAATCTCATTCATAGAATCATAGATTGCATGTATACAGCCTAATTGAGCATATTTTTAAAGTATCTTGTTTAACATTTTAAGTATATCGAAAAAGGTGTTTATACTCTATTCCCCTCTAAAATATCCAGGTCCATAGTGAGTCTATTTTGTATAAGAGTATTTAGGCTTCATTTTTTGAGTTCTTTCTATAGTCAAAATGACCTTAATTGCCTATTTTTTAAACTTCTTTTCATGCATGGGATCCTTTTTTTTCTTTCTTATTTTATTGTTCTTATTTGTCTTTAGGTTTTGATTAAAATGGATAGAATTACTACTATAATAGAAATGACAAAATTAATTATTGTCTATATATAAACAATTCCATTTTCTCTCTCCTCGTTCTCTCTCTAAAAAAGAAAAGAAAACCCCCAAACAAACCCTAGTGTTCCACCGCCGCCACCCTTCCCTCCACCTCCCCCTTCAACCCCAGTTCTCTCCGCCGGAGATTTGGCCTTTTCCTGGTCCATCTCCAACGGAGTGGCCCTGAAAACACTGTATACACAGGTGTTGGATTGCATGCAATCATCCCGATCGTCTCCTCCGTCCACGCCTCCCCCGTCCTTCGGTTTGGTCTAAGTCACCCGACCCCTTCTGTTATCATCCCCTTTTCCCCGCTTTTTGTTTCCGAGGCACTTTTCTCTGGGCTCCTTCCTCACCGCCCCGTTCCTTCCTAACCCCCTTCTTTCGTTTGAATTTTCAATAAATTTGTTGAATTGGTTGCTTGGTCTATGTTGAGTTTAGTTAGTTTGCTCCCTCTAAGCAGCGTTTTATTGGACCCAAGAATTATTTTCTTTTTTTGTTCTTTTAGCTTTTAGGTTTACACGTATGGTGTGTTACTTTTTGGTTTAGTCTTATCATCGGGACAAGTTTGAGACTAACATGGCGTTCCCCTTCCCTCGCCCCTTCCCCCACTTGTTAGAGCCTTTGCTTTATTTCGATGTGTTTTGGGTCTTTTTATGTGTGTTTAATTGAAAACCATTCTTTTAGTCTTTGTTGAGTCCGTCCTGTGTTGCGTCTGTTTTTCAAAACTTCAGGTAAAAAGAAGTTGTGTTTAAGACTTCTGGTAAAAAGAAGTCGAGTTTAACTCTTCTGGTAGAAAGAAGATTAAAAAAATGGTCAAGGTAAAGTAATATTTGTTTGTGTTGGGGTCTAGTCGGTGTCACTTGTTGAATTGTGTGGGGTAGCTTTCGCTTTCGGTGGGGTCTTGGGGCTATCTCTCGCGGGGACTGCTCGTGGGTCTTGTGGAGATTTGGGTTCAAGGTGATGTTTGGCTTTAAAGGGAGGTGTTCCGTAGTGTCGTTTTTTCGGTCTGAGCATGCTTTCTGGTGCTATACGTGTTTTCATTGTCCGTGGGATTGTAGAGTTGTAGTCGGTTGGTGGTTGGGGTGGATTTGGTTGTGGTGGATCTAATTGGATAATTAACGGATGTCAACGTGGTTAGGAGTAATGTGGTTAAGAGTGGTCTGTCTCTTAACTAAAGAAATTTCATTACGAGTTTGGGTGTCCTGTCCCTAACTTCGTGATGGATCTACTTTGTTTGCGTTTTGCTCGATTTAGGTCTAAGTTTTACCTTAATAAGTAATCATAAGAGTTCCTCTAGGATGGATTTTGCTGTCATACGTCTGGTTTGGGTTGGAGTAACCGCCATGGAATTGTTTCTTGTGGTTAAGTTGGATAGAGGATTGGTTGAAGGGAGTCTCTTGTCCCTGCTCATCCGATTGTTGGATATCTGTGTCTCCCGAGTTTGATCACCAAGGTGTAGTCCTAGAAGCATTCCTTTTTGGTCTGTTTCCTTCTTGTTTCCTCTACGTCCTCGTGGCGTAAGTGCACCTTGTTCTTGTCACTCGGCCAAAGATATCATTGGTACTTGGGGGATATTCGATTTGAAGATGACGATGGAGACGCTCGTGCCCAATCCTTCAGTTTACACCGGCCGATGTATACGCAACTATTTAGTATTAAGTGTTTTAGCTCTTTTAGCGATGTTAATTTTAGTTAGTAAGTTTGTTCTTTTATTTCAGGATGGATATAACTATGGCTTAATGAGCCCAAACAATATGTAGTTACGTCTTTCTCCAACTGGCAAAAAATAATTAAATAAATAATTATTGTGAGACACTTTACCAATGTCATGTCATAAAAAAAACTTGCCCCTAATTTTATTAAAAAATAAATTATCGAACTTACTCTTGATCGTCCTAATTTTAACCAGTTTAGTCCATATTTTCATTTTCAATTTTTGGCTTTGACATTTTTAACCCTAACCCTAATTAACTGTCTAGCCAACAATTAATAACTTATTAGTCCAAAATCATTCAATTTGAAAAGAAAATTAATTTACTACAATTTTTTTTATCTCGATTAAATATCAAGTTTAATGAGTAATTTTTTGATTATTATGCGTTTCGTTTTCATTTTTTCATTACGTAATTAAAGTTTGATGGGTCATCGTCGCAGGTTGGATGTGGTGATAGTTAGGGTTTTGGTGGTTGGGTTGGTGGTGGTCGGACGATGCGGCGAGTCGAGGTGGAAAACGACGGTGGGGTGGGGAAGGGAGGTTGCTGGGCACGGGGGAGGGATGGTGGTGGTGGGGTTTGCTGGCCTGCGGGGGTGGCGTGGGGGTTTGTTTAGTAGTTTCATTTTTTATTTTTTTTAAAGTTTACCTAATTTTTTTTATTTAAAGGTAACTACACGCAAAGAGAACAAGACGATAAACATAGCTGCAATAATTAAAAGAGATACGTTACCAAATATGAATGCAAGATTGAATGTGGAAAAACTGTCTTGAATGTATAAGATTGAAAGTAGAAGTGAAGCAAAACCCTAAAGTATGAACTAAAAACTGGGAGAAAATTCTGTCGAAAAGCTTAATGTTCGTACAAATGAAATACTGAGTACATATAATATTTCTAAAATAAGAAATATGAAAAGACGCGCGAAACAGGTAACGATCGATCGAGCAAGGCCACGCTGGATCGAGCACCATGAACCTCGATCGAGCTCAGAGCCATTCGGTTGAGTTCAGGCTCGTTTTCAGCTCAAATGCTTCATTTCTTCGTTCACGTCTTTAGTTATTGCATGACTTTCTTTCCCGCTACTCAGCCTTCACGGTAAATCATCGTCCTACATCGTCATACGCTCATGTCCGCTAATTCCTACAAAAGTAAACCAAAACAGCAGAAACACGTAGGGACGGAACGTATCGTATTCTACTAAAGTAAGCTCAAATGAACGCTAGAACATGATAGAACGGAGGCTAAAACATATATCAAAATAGCACGTACCAATTTATTTATGTTTATAAACGTAAAATTTATATTTTGCAAAAATTAAATCACACGGCGGGAAGTTAGAACGGCCGGATATGATGGGTGGTGAATCAGTTTCACATTGGAAGTCTAAAAAAAACTTATTGTGTTAAAATGAGAGAAAAATGGAATATATTGAGTAATTTTATTCATTGCAGTCCAAAATTTTGAGAGAGAATTAATAACTTTTGATGGTGAAGGGAAAAATGAAAGGGGCAATTTTGGAATGTATGGACTAAACTTATTAAAGTGTGGTCTGCGCCGAGTACGTCCCAAAAATACAATTAGCATTCATTAACAAATATCTTACCTACCAACTTAACTTCCTCACATTACACTCTTTGATAAAAATATCTACTCTTATCGTTGACAATGGTGACACCAAATCTCCCCGCTTTCCTTAAATGACTCACCACCATCTTCTGTGACCTATTTTATCTCCATGATTTCAATGCTTACTCCGACTTCGCTTTACTTAGTAGATTTGAATTCTAATTTAATTTCAAATATAAAATTAGTTAAAAAAATACCCCACTTGCCATTATCGGTTCATTAAATTTTTGCTCAATTTCGTGGTAAGTAATTTTTTTCAAAAGTAATCTTTCAAATTTTAATATTGAAGGAGATTATAGTTACTTTAAACCAAATATTTGTTATTTTTCAAATTTATTGAAATTAATTTTCAAATGTAACTTGAGTGATCATTAGTAAAGCAACATGATTACCGTTCATAAGTGTAGATACCCGTATCCGTACCCCCCAAAAATGACCCGATGATGAATCGGACTTAAGCATTTTAATTATAACAATGTCGTTTGAATATATCGATTTCGTTAATTTAAATGAATTTGAGTCAGTTATCGCATTTTGTTGGTCTTTATTTTAGCTACAAAATTAGCCCAGCACCATAAAAATAAGCCCAAAACACAAATCAAGTCCATTTTTCCTAATTCGGCAAAAAAAAAAAAACCTCCTAACACCTAATTTTGGGCCCAATGCCCAAAATCCGTCGTTCGGAACCTCGTATGCATGAACCGAGTCCACGTCTTAGTTTGTATTAAATTCTCAATCAAAACAGGCCAAAGTCAATTTTTCGGGCCAAAAACCAAAATCCTGAGTCAACGGGCCCGTTGACCAAAAATCGACTATTCGTACTCCGAACACAAAAACTGAGTTCATATCTCGAATCACAGCAACATTTTTAACAAAAATATCTTTTGTCAAACATTCGGCTCGGGGCCCGAAACCTGAGCGCAAACGAGTTGGGCCCGAGTCAACGCCCAAAGCCCAAACAAAAATGTCACACAAAACTAAACAAAACCCTAACTACCCACTCCCCTCACGCGCTCAACAACCAGTCAAGGTCTAGCGCATTCAATGCAACTGAACGCAAAACGAAGGGAACAAGTCTCCCAAGGTCTTTGAGTCGCCAGAGCTCTGGCGACCCGACCCTTGGGGCGCCAGACCTCTGGCGATTCCCCTTTCTGCTGGCATTTTTGTTTACAAATACCAGCGAACCCCCGTGCATTTCACCCATATCATACATCATTTTCAACACAAAACTCTTTCAAACGAGTAGAAACTCTCATTTCTCACACAAAACACACACAAATCGTTCATTTTAGTTTAATTTTTCATCCATTTTAGAAGGTAGCTTCCTTCTTTCTTGACCGATGACGTTCCGAGACTAAAAAGGGTTACATTAACCCGTCCCAACATTGACATCGCGATAATCTTTCATAAAGAGCGTTGCAACTCGGATGCCATATTCGTTTAACCCCAAAAATGTTGCACCTAAATCACCGACCATTAAATTGAATCAAACGAATTCAACTTTTAATGAATCTAAGCAAACTTTCACCATTTTGTGTTGACACGACTAAATACGGATCGACTAAACTAAATCGGCATTTGTTATTTATGTTAAAAATGCAAAATCTGAGGGTTTTACAAAATTTGACGGTCAACGGTGAACCGTCAGTGGTCTGCGTCTCCCTCAGTGGAGCGCCAGAGGTTTGGCGATCCCCGGACCTCCTCCATTCATTTTTGGTTTTGTTTCACGTCTGTACGTGAAAAGTTAACTTGAACATCGATCATTTCTGAACCATTTTTGGGCTAGTAGTTGCTACGTTTTACGTAGGCTTTTATAAAAGAGAATTTCTAATGCACTTGATTTCCTTCGAAAAGTACCCTCACCCCGAACCCGTCTTTGGTTTCATAGCCTTATAAGGAGGAGTATCGACGTGCCCTAAGTTTTAAGAATTGTGTCTTATGAACTAAGACACGACGATAGGTACCAAATTCCTTCAAATTTGGTGGCGACTCCGAACGCACATCGCACGATTGTTAAGGATTTAAATTAGGCTTTAATTGAATCTTTTAAATCATTCTTTTCAAAAGTCATCAAATTCAACTTTTGAAATTAAAGCAAATACACCTCTTTCGCCAAATACACCGTTTTCGAACTTACTCCCGATGCGTGGAACGAAAATAATTTTGCAAAACGTCGAGTGGATGGTTTTTCCCGGTATCCACACTAACATAAAATAATAAAAGCATTCATCTACATCGTCTAAGTCCACTACAACAAATGAGTACTTGTGCCACAAATTATGCCACAAAAGATAGGCACTGCGATAGTGGTATTCGTATAAGACTATGTTAACCCCACTTCACTCAAAATGACGTTCTCATAAAAGAGGCACAAGCTATTTATTACTCTTATCTAGTTACGATATATATTTATATTAGTACTAACATGCTTAGACTCTCTAATTCGCAACGTCAAACTTTAAATATTGAAATTCGTATTCATAATGCACAT
>JAUEKU010230245.1:0-15776 GCA_032274805.1 Gypsophila paniculata | reverse complement strand
GTCACCCTCAAGAAAGAAGAAAGTTACTCAGTAGATGAACACTAAAAAGAAATTATATGCATCAGAATCCCTAAGGGAATTAAAAATTATCCTAATGACAGTTCATTGTGAGGAAAGAGGGTGATCAAAATAAGTCGCACTGGGTCTGACAAGTCTGACCAGAAGTTATCTCAGATGTTAAAAGGCGTTCAGATGGCACACAGCCCTAGCGTTATTACGCCAGACAATTTGTTACCCAAGTCCCCAACTAATATCAGACAACGAGGCCAGGTTTTTGCAGAATTTTTAACAGCCAGCTAACTAATTGCAAAGATTAATTTAAAGTAGAATAGTTTACCTCGGATAGATAATAAACTTTTCCGAAGAGAGCCTGCACAGCAAGCTTTCTCTTGAAACCCTTTTCAGAATAGCCGGAAGCATCCATGACAACGGGACCTGGGACGAACTAAATCCTGTCAGAATACGAAAAACAGTGTGTTCCATATATGTTGCTCCAATGAAGTAGTTCACATAAAGATAAAAAGTTGGACATGCATAGCCTTTGCAGCTATATTAAGAACAAAATGACACAAGTCCCCAACGTTCCTCCCAATGAAGATTGCATCGAGTATCGCGTCAACCGATTATAACTTTACAGCACAAGAAGCAGAGACACTTTAGTGAATCATTTTGCTTGAATTCATCATACTCCAAGGCACAAGAAAAATGGATTTTTTTGACTCCATTGAATGCTTTAATTTAAGAAAGTAAGAAACGAAACAGACCATATATCAACTCGAGCATTAGAATTTATTTAAGAAAGAAACTGAAACAAAGTCAGAAATTACCATGAGTAAGGGTATGGTTTATGTTACAATAGGGGGAGCGCGTGCACAAACACACACACACACACACACACGAGGAAGAAGAGAGTTTACAACAAACATGTCTTTCTGTAATGCATTCCATAGACTCGAAAATGAAGTTACCTTTGTCTTTGACAATTCTCCTAGAGATATCATTCAAAGTTTCAGCAACTTGGGAATCAGACAACATAGACGCTTTGCGTAGTTGAATCAAGTCGGCAACCAAGTCAGGGTTGAATGGTTTCTCATTCAAAGCATAACGAATGTACTTTCTGAGGATATCCTCGGCACCAAAACCTGTCTGGATACAGAAAGAATCCACCACCACCAGTAGGCAGATATAGCATTAGAATTTCAGCTAGCACGAACCCGTGGATATTATTATGATGGTATATGCACAAAAGGCATGGCCAATGTTGTAGTCAGTTTTGAAAACAATTGTCAATTGATAATGTGGCAACAAACAATAAAGTAAGTAGGCAGGATAAAACAAGCGTCTACCTTGTGAATGAGATCTTGGACAACAGAGGGTTGTACTTGCTGACGGTCTATGTTGAGCAGCTCGTCAATTGATTTGATAAGGTCCACATTCTTGTTTACGAGACGGCGACGGAGGGATTTAGGAGAAGAGAAGGTGCGGGCAGTTTTGAAAAGAGCGAGGGCGAAAGTGATGCCGAGATAGGCGAGAGGAAGGGCGAGTAACCAAGGCAAAGAGGTGGGGCCAACACTAAGTCTAGGACCGGGAATAGCTTGGGAGACAGAGCCGCTAAACTCAACCAAATCCAAAGCCTTTTCTTCTATCCAACCCACCTCCTCTTCCTCTTCCTCTTCCTCTTCTTCTTGTTGTTGTTCTTTGGTGACGATAATATCCTGCTGCTGTTGTTGTTGTTGTTTTTTATCGGTAGCATATGTCTTTACTGAAATGGGCCTATGAGTACGAGTATGGAAGAAGGTAGGAGGAGGAGGAGGTAGTAGTGCTAAGCTTCTTTTCCAGTTCCAACTGGGAGATGCCAATGGTGTGCAATATACTACTACTACTTTTGCCATTCCTCCTTCTTCTTCTTTACGTTTTTGCCTCTTTCTTGCTTTCACCCAAATGTTTTCTACTCTATTTTTTTACTTGCTTCCTCGTTTCCCATCTACTCCTCTCCACCTACACCTATTAACCGGCTCATCTGCCTCGCATTTGGGTCTCTAGGTTTTGGGTCCATATTTGTTGGGTCCCCTTTTTTTTTGGGATTTCCTCTTTATAAACAGACTTTATCCGGTTCAGTTTGTATTTTCATTTTTAATTTTTTCTTTGGACATTTTTACCCTTAACCATAACTAAATTCTCAAAAAAAAAAAAACACCTAATAAATTTTAATTAAATCATTCAATTTCAAAACCTAATTATTTTGCTACAATGAATTTCACTTCGATTAAAAATCAGGTTTAACCATTAATTATTAAAATAATTTGATTATTTAGTTTTTTCTCATATATTTTTACTTTTTGTTTACATAGTTATTAAAATATGATATGTGTCGGTTTGGTATGGTGGTGGATATGACGGGGTTTGCGGCAGGGCGGCAAGGCGGCTGGAAGGAAGTTCGCTGTTGGGGTTGCGTGGGAAGGAAAGTTCATTGTTGAGTTGGGGGTGTTCTGGGTCTACGTGGTAGACATATAATATTTTTTTTTATTTAATATTTTTTTTCACATTTTCAATTAGAATGGATAATTTTATCTTTTTCAAATATAGTTTTTGTTGTTAAAGCGGTAAAAAAGGGGCACGGTGGGTGCCGACGATGGCGGCGAAAATGGTGAGACTCGCGTTGAAGCACTAAAAAAATTCATGTAGGGTGAAAATGAGAGAAAAAATTATCTCTGTCGAGTAATTTTACTCTTTAAAAATTAAAATTTAGAAAAAAAAATCATATGCTTAATAAGTTGAGGGAAAAATGGAGGACACTTTGGAAAAATTTTGTTCAGTGTCAAATAAAACATGTATGCAATGACTACTTACAATAAAATAGTGTCGCGGAAGGCAACTACGTGGTTAACGTTAATACCTCCGTCTTCTCTTCCTCTTTTTCGTTCATCATCAATTCATCATCTTATTACTGAGTGTACGTGAGCGACTCCCAAAAAAAAAATAAAAATAAAAATGTCGAAATTACTTTACACGGCAACACCGCGCTTGCACTCCCTCCACCGCCGCACTCTCCACCACTTCACCACCGTCACCTTCTCTCTCCACCGCCACCACTTTCTCTCTCCACCGCCGCAACATTCTCTCCACTCTCTCTTCTCGCCGCTCTCCACCTCTTTCTCCGCCGCCGCACCTCGCCGTCGCCGGCGGTTCTCCGCCGCGGCGTTCGACACCGACTACGACACTCCGAAACTCGAGAAGAAGGAGGAAGAGTATCCGTCTGGTGAGGTGGTGTACGAGGAATTCTCGGCGTGGAAGAAGTTTGTGGTGAAATGTCGGATGTTGATTGCGTTTCCTTGGCAACGTGTTAAGAAAGGCAGTGTCCTCTCTATGAAATTGCGTGGCCAGGTTACTTCTTTTCCCTCTTTTTCTCGTATGAAACCGTTGTATGCGTATGACGGTTTAATTGTGACTAATAACTGTTATGGTCACTGTTTGTCCCATTTTAGTTGGAAACCGTCTGTTGTGACTATGACATTGCGTGGCCAGGTTATTGACTGAGACGGTTGTATGCATACTACGTTTTAATTGTGATTAAAATCTGACAGTTATATTGCTAATTGTGACTGTTATTGTTATTATTCGTCATGTTTTAGTCGGAAACAGTCTGTTGTACGCATATAAAGTATTTCATTGGAGAATTACTCGTTATCTTATTTATTTCTATTGCCTTTCGTTTGTATCTATTTCGTTGCGATATATAAGAACTATTGTTAGATACTAGCATGAGAAATATATTCGTTTCGTTTCAGTGATTTGTTTTTGTGGCTGATTCATGTCGAATGATGTTTTACTGCGATAGATACTGACTATTGTTAGATAGTAGCATGAAAAATATATTCGTATCGTTTCCGTTGTTTGTTTGTGTGGCTGATTCACGTTGAATGATGTTTTGCTGCGATATATGAAGGCTATTGTTAGATAGTAGCAGGAGAAATATATCCACTTCGTTTCAGTGATTTGTTTTTGTAGTTTATTCATGTGGAATGATGTTTTGCTGTGATGTATTACTACTAGTGTTAGATACCAGCACGAAATATGTATGCATTTCGTTTTAGGCATTTATTTATCTCTCTATTTTGGAAGTGAACAGATGAACCTAAATTGATGGATTTCTTTCTAGAAAAATATTAACCATTGTCCAAAATTGGTTGCCGTCTTTCTCATTGATAATTTTGGAGCAAATAATAGTTTCAGACAAAGTAAATAGTCGGGACAAAATTAAAAGGTAAACAAATAATTGAGACATAAACAGTGAGAGCTATCTATTAAATTGGAATAATGTTTCTACATTGTGTGATTTATTTATTTTGAGAAGTTAATCGTCATACGAAAGGAGTGGTTTCCTTCTGATATACTGTAGCTAGGCTCTGTATTTCACTGATTTAGAGAGTTGGACGCCAGGATAAATTGGACCTTATGATTGCTTATTCACGTTTTTTCTTTTGACATAGATTAATGGACGTAATGGACGGAGAGTACATAAATAGAGTTTAGTGATGTGAATTTTGTTGTTTCGAAGTTCAGATAAGTGATCAGTTGAAAAGCCGGTTTGGACAAGGTCTGTCGCTGCCACAAATATGTGAGAATTTGGTAAAGGCAGCTTATGATCCTCGGATCTCGGGGGTTTATCTCCATATTGAGCCTTTGAGTTGTGGATGGGGTAAAGTTGATGAAATTCGGAGGCATATTTTGGATTTCCGTAAATCAGGTCAGTTTTCTATTTATGTTGTTCTAGTTGATTTTTTTAATAGTTCGTGTGGAAATTTTGATACTATAGTGACGGATTATGCATGCTAGTTTACGGTGACAGTATGTCACAATGATGCACACAAGTGACACAATTAGGCAGAGGCTTTTCCCTTTTGAAAATTTGACATCAAACTGGTGCTGCTTCACTGTGAATTCAGTGTTGAGGAAGTTAGTTATTGTAACTTTCATGTCAATACCTCTGTGATATTGTAACTTTCATGTCAATAAAGTATATGCAGTAAACATGTTATGATGTACTCCATCCGTTTTTCTATTTTCTTCCCGGTTGGCTTCACTTGATCTCCAGGACCACACATTCGCCATCTTCTTTTATTTATATATTGATTTTTTTTTTTTTTTTAATAAATTACTGTATGAAAGTTTTAGAGAAATTGGCGGTCAAAGTTGTATGAACTTGGCCACAAATCAAATGGGGAAAAAAATAGAAAAACGGAAGGAGTATGGAACTAGACTATAAACGTTGAAAATAACTCGCATTTCAGGTCACAAGAAGAAGTGAAGAACTTTTTTGAAATGGCAGCCGCATTGGCAGTGAAACGTTATG
Organism: Gypsophila paniculata; assembly: GCA_032274805.1. Classification (NCBI taxonomy): domain Eukaryota; kingdom Viridiplantae; phylum Streptophyta; class Magnoliopsida; order Caryophyllales; family Caryophyllaceae; genus Gypsophila; species Gypsophila paniculata. The sequence continues at coordinate 10,423 of JAUEKU010230245.1, read as the reverse complement.
TTTATGTGTCAGTGGGCATACATACACATTATAGAATATAGATTGTCCAAGATTGTATTTACGTCCACTGATGCATCTCAAATTGGTTGTGTCCCATAGTTCTACTCAAATTTGTTTGCAGTTTGGCTAGTACGAAAATAAAGTGCTTGATAGTGAGATCAAAAGTTCAATTTTATTTTTTAATTATTATTTTGAGAGATTGAGATATGAAGGGAGCTGTTTCACACTTTCACATGCTTCATCAGCCACATATTAAAGCCATCTTTATTTTGTTAAGGAGAACTGCACAGTCTTTGTAGAATGTACTCTGTGTAAAATGTCAAGACTTTACTTCTGTTTCTAACGGAGATTGTAGACCAAATTGATATGATCTGTGCTGATTGTTTCAGGAAAATTTATTGTTGGATATATTCCAGTATGCGGGGAGAAGGAATATTATCTGGCTTGTGCATGTGAAGAGTTGTATGCACCTCCAAGTGCTTATTTTCGGCTGTACGGTTTGAGTGTTCAAGGATCATTTCTCGGAGGTATTCTGATTCTTACATGAAATACGACTTTAATCATTACTGTAGTGAGATTTTTGTCTAGCAAAGATCACGTGAGATGTAAATGCAAAGAAGCAGTCGCCATCACTACCTAGGACCTCCAATTATCCTCTCCTTGGATTATCATTTTTTAAAAATTTGTAAACATTATATGTTGTGAGAATATATTGGTCAGATCGACATCGTTGATCATTGAAATCTTATGGGGACAATATAAATGGGATGGGGGAGAGACTCAAAGAAACCTTTTTCAATTGACCCTTAACTTACCATTTAGTTAAGATTAAACCCTTAGATGGAAACTGGGTGACAATTTGTGCTACATGAAAATAATAGTGTAAGGAGTTTTTAGAGCCATTTTGATGTAGTCCATTTTATACATAGCAAAACAACAATGAATCTTTACCCCGCCATTAGAAATGGACGGATTATAAAACATAACTTCCGTAAGTTGGCTAGAAAGAGTAGGGGTGCTTGGTAATTAGATCCTTGCTTGTCTAGCTTCTAGATTTGTCGCATTCTTCACACTGCACTTGTCCTTCTGTAGTTAGATTATTGTACGTTCCCATTGATTTAGGTTTGGTTCTTTCAAAGCTTTCATAATTTGTGGTCTTCATTTCATACTTCTTCAGCAAATGTAACTTTGAATAAAATGTATTCAGGCGTTTTTGAGAAAATTGGGATTGAGCCACAGGTTGAGAGGATTGGAAAGTATAAAAGCGCTGGGGACCAGCTTACTCGCAAATCTATCTCAGAAGAAAACCGGGAGATGTTGACTAGATTGCTTGACAATATCTATGGGAATTGGCTTGAGAAAATCTCTGCTGTAAAAGGTACTTTACTGTTGCATCCTTGTACTTCATTATCGAAGCACCTCTTGCAAGTTGCATGATCTGACATGAGAAAAAATGCTTTACAGTTTCTCTACTGCAACTTCTCTACAGGGAAAAGCAAAGAGGATGTTGAGAAGTTCATCAATGATGGAGTCTACCAAATCCAAAGGCTTAAAGAGGAGGGATGGATAACTAATATACATTATGATGACGAGGTTTGTAAATCTCGTAGCATTATCTGGTACTTGATAATTTGACAACTAGTTGCCAGAGGATACTTTGGTCTTGTAGACTTATTACCATTCTCATTTTTTACCATCATCTGTCTGACTCTCTCTTCGTCTTTTTAATGCGGAAGAGTGTGATATGGCATTGTTGTTGATATTCCGCCAGGTAATTACAAAGCTAAAAGAGAGAGTGGGAGTCAAGCTTGAAAAGAAACTTCCTATGGTTGATTATAGGTTAGTCGTTACGAACTATATTATCTATCTAGTGTTACTTGTATGAAAAAAAAAAAAAAAAAGTATAACTTCAAAAGGTTTAATATAAAAAAAACGATATCCTCATGTGCTCATATTTGTCTATTGTCATTTTAAATGTTTAATTTTGCTCATTCATGTGTATGGTCAATAGTAGCTACGTGATTAAGGCCTTATGTAACAATAACAAATGAAACATTTTCTAAGAATTCCTTTATGTTTGTAGTGGTTTTATTACTATTTATTACAAAGTTACAATGTACCTTAACTGGCAAGTTAACACCATTATCATGTTTCTGAGCGTTAAATTTATAAAGGAGGCGTCATATCGAATATTGAAGTAGGAGTTGCATCTATTGAAGAATGAAGATAGATTAGAAAGAATCAGGTTAGGTGATTTGACCATGTAAGACGGAGACCAAATGAGGCCGTAGTTGGGGAGTAACTCTTACGTGCGACGATCGTATGCATACAACGGATGCCTTGTGACTAAAAAGTGACCAGTGCGATGCTTATTGTGACCATTTTAACGCTTATTGTGACTCTTGTAAAACACCCTCACCTCATCATAAGTGGGAGCCTTTGAGGCATGGGGATAATATTGTTGCTGCTGTGGTTATTGTTTTTGTACCTCTATCTTACAAAAGTCAATTCTTAGGCATGAGCAAAAAAAATTTTAGGGCAGGGTCAGATAACTTTCATTATTCCTGGCAAAAAATTTATTAAAGTCGTCTGTATGTGCAGGCGATACTCTGCAGTTAAAAAATGGACCCTTGGGTTATCTGGTGGCAAAGATCGTATAGCTGTCATTAGAGCTTCTGGAAGCATTAGTCGTGTTCGTGGCCCTTTAAGTTCACCCTCGTCAGGAATAATTGCTGAGCAGTTAATTGAGAAAATTCGCAGTGTTAGAGGTGGATCCTTTTGTAATAATTGTTTTTCTTTGCAATTAGTAGAATATATCAGGAGTTGGTTTTAAATTTATGTTAGTCACTTTAATTTTGAGTTTGACATATCCAGAAGACGAGCTAGTGTCACTGAATGACATGAATTAAGCACTTAACATTTTCCACAATTCTTTGTGGACCAGTTTTGTTAAAACCCGGAAAGAAATAGCATATTCAAATATTATTTGGCTATTTTAGTATATATTTGTTTTTTTTATATCTCTCTGACTTAAATTACACATCCTCCAGCTGTATCCAATCAACATTTGCTTATGTTTTACTCCGTACCACTTTCACTTAATAATTACGATTCCGTTTTCAGAATCAAAAAGATATAAAGCTGCAATAATTCGAATTGACAGTCCTGGAGGCGATGCTCTTGCTTCAGATTTGTAAGTTTTCTGTGTTCATACTTAGATGTTAAACCTATATCGTGAATTTGTTTTGTTTGCGCTGTTGATTTGTTGCACTTGTCTCTTTGTGTTTGCATGTTTTAGAATATATATGTCACTGATTTACTTACCTTATCTTGCATCTTCTAGAAGGTTGGAGAAGTCTAGAAAGTTGGCGAAAGTATTCCTTTTGTGAAGCCGTGCTATTAGTTGCTTTTAGTTCCAGTAACTTATAAAAAAAAGGCCTCTGCTAAAAAGTAACCTGTTTATTTTCTGACAGAAATGTAAAATCTCTCGGCAAACCTTAAAACAGAACCTGGAGGATTTTCAGCTTAGGATGTTATTTATATTTTCATTTTTATTTTCATGTGAGGGTAGGATAACTATCTCATGTATGGTTATTGTTCAATGAAGGGATGGCCTTATGGTTTGCATTGGCATACGTTAATCCATCCTTGCCGTACGTGATGACGTGATGTTCGTGGTCATGTCTGTTTTGGTTTAACTGCGCAATCTGGCTTTCTTGGCAAATCTCCATTTTCCCGTCCCTTGATGAGCAGAGGCCATAGGGTTTCATATTTTCTTTGTAGCAACATTCATATTTCTGTGGCATTAAACTTCGAATTTTATACATTTGTGTTTAGGATGTGGAGGGAGATTCGACTTCTTGCTGCCAAAATACCAGTTATTGCATCAATGTCAGATGTCGCAGCTAGCGGAGGATACTACATGGCAATGGGAGCAGCAACTATTGTAGCAGAGAATCTTACATTAACTGGTTCAATTGGAGTTGTCACAGGTAAGCACGTTGATAATCTCATGTCTATGTTTATATTAATTATCTTGGGCATCTCTCCTCTTAAAGATGAACGTATAACAGATCTATTTGGGATAGAGAACGTCAATCAGCGCAGGTGATCTGAAATCCAAAGTGAATATAAGTTTGGGAGGGGGGGAACGGTTATGTCACAAAATTTTAGGTGTCTTCTGCTTACTAACTTGTTCTCCGTATATTAGAATTTTTTTTTTGAGAAACCGTATTTTAGAATTTTTAGCCAATGTATTTGGTTCAAAATTATATGCAAGAGTTGCTTGCATGTTGCAAGGGAATTATTCTTTACTCCCCTTTTCTTCTGAACCTATGAAACAAAGGCCTATGTATATGGCTCAAATCAGCAGCTTCTATCAGTTGGTGGGAGGGGGTCTACGTTGCTGTTGCACGTCTCAGCAGTCAGTTCCTTTATCTTGGTTTACAGACTCAAAGTTCAGTATGTGCTGCAAAAATTAATATCTTGCAGTCTATATTGTCCCCATTCACTATCGTCCGTGTCAATCTTCTGAAAAAGCTATAACGATTGTCAGGGAAGAGTAGACGAGAAGTTTATTGAGATCTCAACTTTGTGGCTTTCGAAATTCTCTTGTTGAATTGGCTGCATTTATTTGCTGACTGTTAAAATACTTCTCCTCATCATTATACGTAGATGCTTCCATTTGATTATGATATGAAGCTTTTGTGCAAGAACACCAGTGTGCATTGGTCATCTTAAAACTATTTTCTCCCAAGATTTATTTTGTTCTTCGGTGTAATTTGCTCTCCATTATTCCATCCTTTTATAAGCTGATGATTTGTTCCTTGAATTCCTGTGTGCTTAATTAGCACATTCGGCAGCAGTATCAAACTATTGATAGTATGCGTAATTAATTGAGTAAATATTCTCGTCTCTTCAATTTGAATTCTCTGTTATTCATGTCTCATGTTTTTTCTGTAGGCAAGTTTAACTTGGGTAAGCTTTATGAAAAGATCGGTTTTAATAAGGAGATCATATCTAGAGGGAAGTACGCTGAGCTCACTGCAGCTGAGCAGCGACCATTCAGGTGAAAGTTTCTTCATTAGTCTTTGGGTGAGGTATCTTTGTAGTTTTACTGAGACATGCTCAATTAAGAAGTACGCAGTGTTACATTGTACAGTAACACTTCCGCCAAGTGTGGAAACCACTGAGTAGCTACATCTGCACGCTTGCCTCCTTTTTCTTCGTGTTCCAGAGCTACCCAGAGACTTGGGACTAGCATTTACATTTTGCACTGCTGTAGTATTTTCTACAGTTTATGACACGGGGAAAGGGGGCAGAGGGACTATAATAGAGTTACTCCGTATTTTTTTATCATGAATCATTTGTCAATACACCTTTTATTTTTTGGGAATTATGGTCAAAAGCAGTCACTGCCATTGAGATGCTATAACCAAGATACTTAAGGTCTAGTCTCTGGGTGTTTCTTTGTCTTTTTTCTATTGGGTTCCATATTAACTATCTCCTTCTGTTATAGACCTGACGAAGCAGAGCTTTTTGCTAAATCTGCAAAATATGCATATACACAATTTCGAGATAAAGCAGCTTCTTCAAGATCAATGACGGTAATTGTTCCTCGTCATTTTTATCTTTTATCATCTGAGAAATCGAAGTGCTTATACATTCACTATTATTCATTATTTTTTTCTTATGCATGTAGGTAGATGCGATGGAGGAGAATGCACAAGGAAGAGTCTGGACTGGTACTGATGCCACTTCTCGAAAACTTGTTGATGCTATTGGTGGAATGGATCGTGCTGTTGCCATTGCTAAGCAAAAAGCTAATATACCCCAAGAGAAACAAGTATGTACTGAGTTTCATGTTTTTGTGGCTGATTTAAATTCTGCTTTCGTGCATTTGTTGATGACATTAATCTCTACTGCATATTGGTGTAATGGGCTGTGCTCTTGCCGTATGTCCTTTCTCATATTTTGCATTTGGCCATTTATGAAATCATCAAACATTGATTATGTTGTAGCGTCAATTGTTTATCTTCTACAACAGGGACTGCGACTTTCGAAAGAAAAATTTTTGTGCCTCATATATAATTTTCTCTACCTCCTTTGAATTTATCATGCACATACACTGATCAAATTCGTACTCCATCGCACAATGGGCTCTTTCTTTCTTTTACTGATGTTTGATAAGCAATTTGGAATGAAGGGAAATAGACACTCCAAAGCAAAATCAAATTCCTTCCGACGCAGCAAAGATGATTTGGGAGGGAAACTTATTGCTCTGTTCTCCCTTCCCCTCCTTCCCTCCTATTATGGTAATCGAAACAATACCTGACGAACTGCTATGGTTTAAATGATGCAGGTGACTCTAGTTGAACTCGCAAAACCGTCCCCCTCATTACCAGAGCTTCTAAGTGGCATCGGGAGTACTCTGGTCGGGGTGGACATGACTCTGAGAAATCTACTTCAGGACATGACATCTTCAGAGGGAGTCCAGGCGAGGATGGATGGTATCATTTTCGAGAAAATGGAGGAAGCTTCGTATGGAAGTCCTCTCATTAGTATACTCAGAGATTATCTGGGTTCTCTCTAAAGTGAATCAAGTGTGGTTTGGTATAGTATTGCTAGTTGCTACTCTACATTCCTACCTGACTTGCTGCGATTGGAAACACCGCTTTCCGACAGATTCGTTGGGCGATTCTTGACAGGTTTATTTGAGTCAGATGAAGCTACTCCACGTAACCTGACGGTTCAAGGCTTCTGTGCGTTCCCAAGTCGATTCATACCTGGGTTTTTTTTACTATTTTCATTTGTTCCACAGAAAGATGTTATTTGAAGTGATGTATATGGCTGAAATATGAAAAGGAAGAGTGGTGTTGTCAATATAAGGTACAAAATCAGACCACTATATGAAAAGGAAGAGTGGTGTTGTCAATCACCCACTACACCCAGTTGAATTGGGCTATTATTGAATACCGACTCTTATTCCGAACACATTCCTTGTGTAAGAGATTGTCTGGTACTTCAAAATATTTGTCGTAATCATTGCTTGAACACGAAATTATTAAAATCGATTAGATGAAATGATTTTCAATAGTCTTGTCTATCATAAGTTATGAATTGAAATTCCATTCAATAGTTACAATGACTAATGATGAAACCAAAACCCAACCCAACTCGAGAACAAAATCTTTGACCAATCAAAGTCCAACTTGCACCGAGTTGACACAAAGGATCAAACTCCAGATATGAGTGAAACAAATCAACTAGACAGGCTTAGAGGTGGCAATCGGGTCGAGCTTGATCGGGTCGGGTCATATCGGGTCAGGTCATTATCGGGTCATAACAATCTTCGGGTTGGGTTCAGGTCGGGTTCGAGTCGTTTTCGAGTCGAGTTAATTGGGTCAGTTCATAGCTCAAGTTCGGGTCGGGTCGGGTCGGGTTCGGGTCGTTGTCGAGTCGAGTTCGGGTTGGATCGGGTCACTATCGGGTCAGGTTATTCTGATAAATTTGTCGACTTGGATCAAGTTCCGGTGGATACGGTTTGTTATCGGATCGGTGGTTTCGATAAATTTGTCAGTAATAATCTATCTAGTCATGTTTGGTTTACGTTAGATTTTGCCTATAGTATAACTCAATAATTCTTTATATTGCTTAAAACATTTTCTGGCAAATTATATTTTCGATTATCGCATCAGATTTGGTTAGGGGTCCAGTGGCGGATCCAGGAATTTTTTTTTGGTGTTGCAAAAACAATAGAGCAATAATATAATTAAAAATCGTTATATTAAAATCGAAGGAAAAATACAATAAAGAACTACACAATTCGACGAGTACTTAAAAATCATCATTTTAAGTAACTAACTAATTAAACAAACTATTTGATGCAAAGATCAAATCTTTAATACTTTAATCAAATTAAACAAAAACTTCCGTATACAACATATCAATTCTTTAATACTTTAATCAAATCTTTAATACTTTAATCTTTAATACTTTAATACTTAATAGCCAACAAAATTGTTACAAAATATATCAATCTTAATTCCCATTTCTCAATTTTTAATTCAAACATGTTATGTGTGTAGTGTAAGACAATTAGACAAAAATTACCTTGTGCATTTTCAGTCGCGCCCCTGGTTGCAGTTGTAGGGGACGATCGTTCGTTCTCTCCAACGGCAGCATAATCGTGAGGCGTTTAACTAGTTGTGCTCTGAACAGGAATATTTGACATTAGATCGAATCAAAAATTGAGAATTGCAGTTATTAATGAAATTTTAACGGAGAATTCATGAAGAATTATCCTAATAATTCCGAAAAGGCTACACTTACACTCTATGATAATTCCTTACACTTTAATCCCCAAGTTGACATGTGTCAACAAAAATTATTTGCAATTTATTTTTTGTTTGAAAATAAGTAGGGTATATAGGTAATTTTTCATAGCTGATTGATATGACACTCCTTGATTTTAGCTTTATTTATGTATAAAATAGATTTAGTTTATTTATTTAGTTAGTTTCCAAGTAAAAAATTACTACATTGATTTCTTTATTTTTTTTTTTATTATTGACTATCTTTGATTAATATTCCATTGAAAATTGTATTATTATTTATTCCATTTAAAAAAATTAAAGGATAGTTAAATTTTGCATTATTTCCATTAATCTTCTTTTTTTATATGTATTGTGTTATTTTAATTTTTGTTTTTTACACTTTAAAAGTATAAGAAAAATATTTCGTAATTTGTTTGGAGAAAAGATTTCAATAAAATGACGTGAAAGTTTTAGGAAAAAATAAGTAAATCTCTAATAATATTTATTATTCAATTTTTAAATAATATTGATATTGTTTTTAATATAAAAACTAGATCTCTAATAATATTGATATTATTAATCAAAATAAAAGTGAAACTCAAAGATATTATAAAATATTTAAGAGAATTAGAATAATATAAAAATAATTTCCTAAAAAAAATGAATTGAAAAAACGGTTTAAATAAAATTAGGAAATTTCCTAATTTCACTACTCATGTTTTTAAAAAGTTAATAGTGATTATATAATGTAAATTTTTAATATTAACCTTTATTTGCAAAAAAAAATTCTATTTGAATCAACAAGATATTCGACACATGTCACCACCCCTTTGAAAGTGTATGAAATTTCCCATACACCGAGTGTAAGTGCATCATCTTCCCGTTAAAATAATCACAAGAAATGTTTAGATATCTATAATAGATTGAAAAGCTTTTAATTATATGCACAATCCGGATATTGGATAATTGTTATATCCGATCCGATTATTTTTTTATAAAAGTTTCGGATGTTTAAATTAATTCAAATTGGATATTGTATATCAATATATAAGATTTTTGCATTTGATATGCGATCGGATTGAATATACGATCTATGCTCCTGATGCCATTGTGTTGGAGGTTTGAAAGGAAATTGCATTTTTGAAGGAACTTTCCACATGTAAGGTTCTATCCCACATCGACCAATTACCAGAGAGTTGTGTGCTTTATATATCTAGGGGTTACTCCATCCATTGCCAATTGGTTTTGGGTTGGAACCTCCTCCGATCTATGAAGTGCACACTCTCTCGTCTCGACGGGTGCGGCCCAAGCCCGATGCATGGTTCTAACAATTTTTAACTCCCATTTTTTATTGGTCAGTTTTGTTCTTTTGTTTTTAATTGGCCAATTTTGTTAAGTTAATGAGAGAGCTCTAAATTGTGATTCTTGAATTTTCATGATATATAGATAGATAGATTGATAGATAGATAGATGGCTACAAAATTCGAGCAATTTTTTTCATGAGATGTTAGTTGTCGATTGGTATAATTGTACAATATATTGATTATGACTAAAACTATAATCATTTTAATATTTATTATATTCATTAATAAGTTAAATTGTGACCCTTTTTTAATATTCAAAGTGCTTACATTTAATTAAGTAATGGTTAAAAATAAGCAAATACATTTATCAATGGTTAAAAACTACTTAGTCAAAGCTACCCGCCGATCGACATATAAGCAAATACAAACCAAAAATATAAATGTCCTAAACACAATACCTAGATTAGGTACCCTTAAAGACAAAATACGGCAATGATGCTTGCTAAATGGAGATAATTAAGTAGAAAGTATGTTTTTGTAACAGAGGACGATAATGAAAATTCTGAAATATTGTCCGTTGCATAATCTAAAATAGGTATATTTGTCGACTAAAATCCAGTGCTTAAGAGTGTTTCTGGTGGATGTCATCAGGGGCGGACCCAGAAAAATTCTTTTGGTGTTGCAAAATGTAACATTGACCTATCTATATTTTACTCACATATTATCAAGTCTAAAATTTAATAGCATAATAATTAAAAACAAACTATATATTGCCATATTCACGATTAATATGATGGTTGATTT
>JAUEKU010230135.1:0-15777 GCA_032274805.1 Gypsophila paniculata | reverse complement strand
CAACCTTTTACAACATTCTCAAAAATAGTGTTAAAATGCTCAAAAAATAATGTTGGTTGTAATACAACCGGTAGTACAATAATATTTTCCGTTTACATGTACGTAGTTACTTAGAATATATCATAAGCTTCATGAAAACAAGGTGGAATATAAACAATAGAGGACTATGTGAACTCTTGGGGGAATCTTCCTAATCCAGGCCATTTCCATTTTTTAGGATTATGTCTCCATATATTGAAATAAATTAGAGTTTATATCGACAGTGGCGACAGGCGTTTTAAGGAGGTAGCTTGGTTGTTCTAGTTTTATAGACAAATGTTGACCTTATTGTTTTATTTCATTCTTCGAATTGACGTTTTAATTAGAGATGAGCGTGTGACCGATGAACTGGTTTGGGCCGGTTCATCATGGCCTTAAGGCCTCCACAATTTAGCTTGTCTTAATCGATTCATGAATCGTTTGGGCCCGCTCTAGTACTGAGGTCAATTCTACTTTCAATAAATTGGGCCCAACCCCACCGCGAGCCTTATGCCAAATAAGAAGTGTACAAACACGACTGACTTGTCCTTTTGAAAACCTCGAAAAAAAACTTTAAAAATACTTCGATTGCATATTTGAAATATCCTCCACGTGAATAATTGAAAAATAACAGTTGGTCGTAATAGAGAGAATACAACTCTAGTAGTAAAAATTTCCGAAGCAAAGTCCGGTGATTAGACGAAGGGGAGCGTAATAGAGGAGGGCGTGGTCTTCTTGAAGGGACGGAAGCCACGGGATGACCCTCCAAGCCTCCAACTCTCAATTATGGTCACGTGTCCTCACATTTTCACATCACTTCCTTCTTAGAGTAATTTCTTTCCTAAAACCTAGTTTTAACTTTGGATTTACATTCCTGAGTTTGGGTCTCGTGGGACCCTTTCTTTCCCTCTATATTCATTAGCAAATACGGGCTACTCCGTGTCATTTATCAAGTCATTTTGATTGATGATCAAAAAGGGGAATGTTCATGGATTTGGGTAGAATTAAGATCCTTATACTCACTAGTCACCAACCGTAAATAAGTTGATTTCAATTGCATTTGACTTGGTGCCTTGACACACCACCAAATGTAAACATTTTATAATTTACATAACTCTTAAATTTTTAAATCACATAATAGAAAAAATAAAATAAAGACTAAAAAAATTGATCCATATTTTAACAATTCTACTCAACCACTACATTGACTCATCCAAAAAAAAAAAAATAAAAAAAAAATAAACCTTATGTTTGACTCAAACATGTGTCAAATATTTTTGAAATTATCATCTCCTTTGGAACCAAACCAACCCCATATACATGATCCATTCAAAAGAGTGATTTTCCCAAAAAAAAAACAAAGGACAACATTTATGATTGTAAATTAACTCTAACATTAGTTTGGCTAATTTTTTACGGTGCAATAAATAAGTAGTTAGTTTTAATTTCAAAATAGAGTATGATTATAAACAAAATATTGAATAAAATTGGTTTATATAAGCGACTTATCTAAGACTGTTGTTATATCTAAGTTTCAAAAAATCGATTCGACCCGAAAAACCTGTTTTGAATAAGATCTGAAATTCAAACTAATCGATACTGCCCAATATTCAGACTCGTAAAAATTCGACGGAATTTAATTACACACATTCAATTTGAACATAATATAACAGAAACATTTAATTTGACTAAAATTAACTCGACACATACTCGATCCCAAGAACCGAATCTCGAGTCTATTATTGAGTAGGATTAAGTAGGCGAAATGCAAGCAAAACACAAGGAACTGCCCCGAAAAGAACACAATCCGTTTAATTTGGCGGCACCAAAACCGCATTACTCTAAACCCCCCACGCCCTTACCCGCCATTTTTAACTCCCCCTAGATTTCCTCCATTTTTCTTCCCCCTTTTTTTGCCCTTTTTATTTATATTCTCCTTCCTTCTTTTTTTCATATCAAATCAAATTAAATCTCCTTCCTTTTTTTGTTTTTTTTTTATTTTTTTAAGATTTTACCCCTTGTGTGGTTAAATAATTCCACACATTTTACCGTGAAGAGGGTGAAAAAATAAAGTAAAAATAATGGAGGGTTCATCATCTATAGTTAATCTAGTGTGTAATGAAGATCAATCATATGTAAATGAAAATAAAGATGTTGATGAACTGAAATTAAAGTGTGATTTAGAGTACGATGATGTTTACTTCACTAATTTGGTCCATAAAGAACTCCACTTTCAACCTTATTCTAATTCTTCCCCATCTTCTTCAGTTAATAATCCCTCTTCTTGGTTAATCGACTCTCGATTCGAGGCCGTCAAGTGGATTCTTGATGTACGTTGTTGTTTTTTTTTGGGATATTGTTCCATGTGTTTGGCATTCAATTGTTCGTTCTATCTAACATTGTGTTGATATTGTTTTAATTTGCAGACGCAACGATTGTTGAATTACAAGAATCAAACTGCGTATTTATCAGTCAGTTATTTGGACTTGTTCTTGTCAATTAGATACATTGATGTGAGTTATTTTTGTTACTTTATCTCGTTGATGCAATTTTACAATTTATTTTTTAGTGAAAATGTTGTTATTGTTGTTGTTGTTGTTTTTTATTTCTATGATGTGTTGATTTGAATCTATTGTCTTGTTGATGTCAGATGATTCCAATGTTGTATGTTCCTCCACCGATTTCAGTAGGGTGTTATTCAGAATTCTCGTCAGTTGTCACATAATTTGGCGAATGATAACAACCTGTTGGAATGCCGGAGTAGTGTTGTTGTCATTGTTTTGATCATTTCTTATCACCAAGATATATTCATGTAATGTCATCATGTGTATTTTTAGTCACTAATTTTGATGGCATTGTAGGTTGATTCCAATCATATACGATTGTTCCTCGACTTCAATAGGTTGTTATCGTTTTCCAAAGTGCCCGTCACATTATTTGCCAGATGATAACAACCTGTTGGAATGGAGGGCGCGTCATTGTTTGATTAGTTCTTATCACCAAGATTACATTGATGTGATTCTATTAACTTGTTGATGTAATGTAATCATTAGGTTTTTAGTCACTTAACATTTGATAAACTTGGGTGAATTCTAATCTTGTACATGATGGTTGTATCATTATTGTAGGAAGGAAAGCTGTGGGCAATAAGATTGTTATCAGTAGCATGCCTGTCTTTGGCAGCGAAAATGGAGGAATGCAAAGTGGCTTCACTATCGGAATACCCTGTGTCGGATTTGGGTTTTGATTGTCATGCCATCAAAAGGATGGAATTGCTTGTTTTGAGTACATTCAAATGGAAGATGAGTGTAGTCAGTCCTTTTGCTTACTTACATTTCTTCATAAAGAAACTGTGTGATCAAACAATCGAGCTCGGTCACTTGCTCTCTAAAGCAGTGGATTTAGTAATGGCATCGATTCTAGGTAAGTGACACGCTTTGATCAGATTACAGTTACCTTAACACCTATAAAGAAGTTCCCGCTTTGAATAGGTTGATGGGATCAGATGTATGTCAAAGTTTCGCGGAAACAGCAAGTCATTTTTTAGAGCGCCATTAATCTAATAGACTGTGGCAATGTCGTTGCAGAAACTAGATTGACTCAGTATCGACCGTCAGTGATCGCTGCAACGGCAGTGCTGGCAGCATCTGACTGGCAAATGACCAAAGAAACACTGATGCTTAAACTCACTTCTGTTGCATTATGGGAGACCTCAGATAATGTAAGTCTAGAACTCCCTTCTTTTGGATGATCAGTGATCAAAATCAGTACATTATTATTACCTAATTACAATGTACTTTGTTTGTATAATTGTGTATTAACAGCAGCAGGAGCAGCAATTACTTTCTTGTTACAGTTTAATGCAGAGATTATCTACAAAGGGTAACTTAAGTACACCCCCTCTTACTGAAGTGGATCAAACTTTGGACAAAACTCCATCTATAGTGGGTACAAAGAGGAGTCTCACATTCACTGATAGTGACCAAAATCCGAGTTCTCGAAACAAGTTTAGTCGCGATCCATTGGAATAATCTACATTCATTAAGCAGCATTGATTTTGGTTGATCACAAGATTTATAGAGGCATGTTACCAGTATTTATTAATACTACTACTATCAGATGAAAGAAAATTTTGGGTTATTATTCTTTGAGAGGATGATATATAATATCGTCTTGTAGTTTCAATTGGCCAGACCGAAATAAATAAAGATATAGTAAATGGGTAGTTAGAGACCTAGAGTGTAAAAGAAAATGATCTTACACCATGAATTGTGTTGTGTAAGACGGACTTATTTGAGAGTTAGTGTGGTGACGGAAAGAGGGAAGGGTTTTGATTGTGGGGTTCTTATTTTGTATACCCAACAAAACAGTCTGCAAGGGACAGCCAGGCATTTGGACCAAGAGTGACAAGTAAATAAATGAGAGAGGTGGAAGAGTTGTATGATTCATGGCAAATTTCCAGTGTAAGAGGTTGACTGAATATGCCTAAAGCTATTTTAGGACACCATATTTGAGAAGTTGGGGGCCATTTGATTTGTTCTATAGTTCATTTTTGGGTACTGCTTTGGTGTTCTTGCTTTTAACCATTCTCTTCTATATTGTATTGATTGTTATTTTTCATTTTTTCTTTATTTTGATATTTGTTATCACCGATATGCTTTATGAATTGTAAAGTTACGGGTATATTTCCATTGTGTTGGGATTTTAGAACGTGAAGGGTATTATTTGACTTTGGAATATGATGTAATGAAGCAATATTACTTGCTCAAGTCTCATTTTTGTCTCTCCTATTGTGAAGGATTAGTACGTTAAGACAATCCTCGACTTAAGGATTAGATGACTTCATTTCATCTACTTACCTCGCATGTCTTATGCATCGTGTCATAGCAATTGATATAGGGCATGCTCTAAACAACATACGAAGTCTTCCGTACTACGCATCACCAATAAATGGAGCATGACTTCTGTCGCTAAGTGTGGATTGCATCAAAGAGTTTGTCCTAAATCTTAATTGAGGCAATAATCATCTCATATGTAGCTTGGGAATGCACGCATTGTGTCGAGATTGTGTATTATTCGGTAAACACTGTATGCAAACATGAGCACCCCTCGACACAAGTAGTGAATAAATAAGAACACATTCCCTGAAGTTGAGGGAAGAGGAGCAGTGAAGTAGGGGTAGGGAAGGCCTACCAACAAAGTTGGAGACGTTGAAGTTGTATGAGATGAGATGCAACTTCCCGTGGCTTTAAAAAGACTTGAGAAATTCTGAGGAATATATGTTACTATGTGCATGTATGATTGACATTACTATAGGACTACTTGACTTTGTTTGTGATGGTTGGATATGACATTTCTCTGCTGCATTTGGTCCTGTAGTAAAACACATGAGGCCATGAGGGATAGGCTCTCAAAAAGGTGAATGTGACTACTATGATTTGTCTTAGTTGAAGAGTAAAGGTCCTCATCTGTTAACTAAGTGGTCAAATATCTGATTTTCGAATAAATGTAAAGGGGTTATCAATTAACCAAAAGATATTGTTTCAATTATCGACAGCGGATTGGATAGTTTCTCATCAACACCGAAATGAAATAGAGGGTGTCTATGACTACTGTGTTTGTCTGGTTTGGGGGTGTCATTCACTCTTTTATCTCCTAAGCTTCTTCCCTTTGTTGAAACAATGGAAGTGTTCAAGATTAGAATAGCTATGATGTTATGTAGTCTTATAATTAGACATATTTACTCTATATGATATAATAGTTATGAAGTACTGTAATTAACATTTTAATGGTTGGCAATTATCAGTAATCAATGTGACAGTACTAACACGTTTCATTGGTAACAGTTGGTCGTTCGTATAGGGGAGAGGCCTAATAAGCTACTTAAGACAATAATTAGTGATCAATGCATCATCACGACGGTTAGTAATTAAGTAGATGTATTCTTCAATTGTGCCTTCAGTATCGTTCACATGTTACTGATTTCTTGCATTGATAAGTGTGCGCTCTTAAATGTATGTTGATGTTAAACTAACGTGAAAAAAGTTCACAGTGACATTTTTATGATTACTAGGCTTTAAATCAATGACAAGTGTCACCTTTTTAATATGTTACTCGTACCACCTAACTTGACTGACATGTACATTCAAAATGCATAGGTGTGACGCCATTCTTTGCTCTCCCAAAGCTAATGTCGAGCAGAAATTATCTTCAATAATGTTGTTTGCGTAGTTAATACTTGTGAGATTTGTATAAATTACAACTTATTTCATCGTCGACCTCAGCTGGTTTCTAATATAGAACAATTTGTGATCAAGAAAGAGATACTAATTGATGATTATTGACATGGAGATGGATCGTGGTCATTCATGGATCATGTAAAATGTATAGCAAGAAGATGACATTAAAATAGGATGGTCACAAAGTGTGCATGAAATAATTGAAGAGACTGAAAACCTGAGGAGTCAAGTAGTCAACATGCAACTTTTATTATTCCCTGTGACTGTTACTGAGATTGAGAGTGCCATACTATAGCAGTATAACATACAATAACGTTGATGATACCTGTGCATGCAACTTTTACATGCCATGACAAAAGAGTTTTATGTTTCACTGAAATGCATGGCTTGGTTTGTGCCCCCCACTTCTCTCAATCATCATCTTGTGGCATACGTACTCTCTAAGTTTATCAGCCTATATTTTCTACTGCATTATCGTGATGCAACTATATACTTTCATATGCAGAAGTATATGCGACTGTGGATTCCCTTGGTTTTCTCCATCTATAATCTTCATTTGTCTAAAGGTTGAAAGGAATACTTGGCTGTATTAACTCAAATTCTAGTGATTAATGTTTGCTGCACACTTTATTGGACAGAGTACGTCGTGTTATATGTGTTAAAAATGATCTTAGAGTTGAGGTTTAAATTTTGAATATCACTTTAGTGTTAGTTACGTTTTGTGGAGTATTTAGTTTTTGTCTATTTGCAAATGGATATTTCAATAATAACCGTATTATTTTTATTAATTAAGTATTGTCGTAAAGAGAACAAAGTATTTTAAAGGATTTCATTTTCAATTTTGGATTAGGGTCCTTAAAGTCATTGCAGGATCTTGTTACTAGAAAGGAGAATGCACGAGCCTAGTGGTTAAGACAGAGGTATCATGGACGGTAGGTCCTATGTTTAACTTCCCCTCTCCCTCGATCGAACTGAGCTTGCGCCTATTGTTACAAAGAAAAAAACGACCTTGTTATTAGAATGTTTAATGTTCTACGGGATAATTTTATATAGGTGCTCGAGTAATAGATAAATCTTTATGAATCAATCCGAATTAAAAATATGGTAAATTTTTGTGAATTAGTAAAAGAAAGTAGAATAAACACTAGGTGAACCTTGAATTGACCCTTGTGAAAAAAGGGCCGGATCGAGTATGGTTAGGGGTGTGAGGCCACCCGAATGACGGCCCATGAGGCAGCCGTATCGGGTCAGAAATGAAAAAGAAGCACATCGCAAAAAAATACGTTTATTTTGTGTGTTTTTGTTGTGGTGGACACCTTTTGAGTCTCTCTCTCTCTCCTACACCTCATTTCTCATACTCTCTTACTCTCTCTCCACCGTCGCAACCACCATGGTCAACGGCCCTGGCCTCTTCTCCGACATCGGAAAGCGCGCCAAAGGTTATCTTCTTCATCTTCATGTCCTTTTTCTTCTTCATATTTAATTATCTCCTCAATTTCCACTTCTTTGACTTTTTTTTTTTTTTTTTTTTTTTTTAATTTGGAATTATTCAATTTGATGCAGATCTTCTTACTAGAGATTATGTCTCCGATCAAAAGTTCTCGATTTCGTCTTTCAGTCACACTGGAGTTGTATGTTTCCCCTTTTATCTCTATTTTTTTGCGAATTTTGAATTTTGAATTTTGCTTGAGCTATTTATTTTAGCCGCAATTGATTGCAATATGGTATAATATGATTCAATTATTGGCAGATTTTTTTAGACATTTCTCTTGCCTATTTGTGTTCGTGTTGTTCGTCAAACGATTCTCTTATTCGTAGATTTCGTTTTACATTTCTATTGCCTAATTGTGTTTGTGATGTTCGTAGTTGCGTTTAGGTTTTGGCCATTTTTATAGCGTTTTCGCAGCTGTTTGTTTGATTCCTATTTTGACCGTCGTCGTTGCGTCTAAAATTTTGTAGTGTATTCGCTGTTATTCGTTTGTGTTTTGACCGTCGTTGCAGCTAAATTTAATTAGGTATGGTAGATCTGAATTCATGCTGCTGTTGTTTTGCTTTTTTAGAAACATTTCAGTTGAGATTTGTTAATACATTTTGACATAACGTAGAGCATTATACCGAATGAATGGCTCTGTGTTCAATGCATTGAGTATACTACTTTGACACTTCACTTTAAGGGTGTGTCGCATGTCTGACTTTCTAATACATGGACACAACTCGGGAGTTCAACACTTCATTTTGGACTGAAAATATGGAGGTTTTTCACAGAATAGTCACTTGTAGGCGAGTCCTTTTACATCGCTTATGGCTAACTTGATGCTAGGGATATGATTGGTGCACGCTTTCACATTCATAATTCTGCCACTAAGTGTGCCTTTTTGTGACGCGTCTTGTACATCATAATTTGATTGATAATAATGGATGTTGTCATCTTGATCTGCCTGCTATAATCACTTCTCACCTGCCATCATAACGCAACTTCTTTTTAGAGCCGTTAAATTGATTTTTTACTTGTGATAAATTTTTGATTAGCAATTGCATCTAGGTTCATGAAGTGTAAACTTACTCAAGAAAGTTGATTCAATTGCACCTCTGGCTGTACATTTATGGACGATTATATGTTACTGGTTGCCTATGTCACAACTTTTAATATTGGGTCACCTTACTCAGGAAAGTTGATTCAGTGTACGGTACTGCTGGGTGCTTGTAAGAATTCATTACTGCAATAAACTTGGTTCCATTTTTTAGGTCATCTTTTAGTTCCTATTGCTTGTTTCTTGGTTATTTGGAAGTCATGGCATTTCTAAATGTGTGGTAAAATCTTCTTGTTAATGGTCTGATTGATTTTGCATGTGGTGTGTTGCTTCCACGTCTCTTGATGTGCAGCATATGGATTTATTTGAAGCATCCTGGCTTCTGCACACTATATTGCTCATTAATAGCTTATGTCGGAATTTGCTCTTACACTTCTTTATGCTCTATATTTGTAGGCGTTTACTTCAACTGCTGTGAAGAAAGGAGGACTATCTACTGGTGATGTGGCTGCTTTGTACAAGTATAAGAACACTGTAGTTGATGTCATAGTTGACACAGAGTCTAATGTAAGTCGTTGGGTCAAATTGATCTTAAACTTACCATTTTTATCTGTAAACGCGAGCTTAATAAGTTAATAACACTGTTGCTGCAGATCTCAACCACATTCACCATCACCGACATCATCCCATCAACAAAAACAATTGCTTCGCTAAAAGTGCCTGATTACTCTTCTGGAAAGGTATAATTAAATGATGAGTTCTTTGAGAATGGAAGTTCCTTAATTCCTTTAATTTATTACCTTATTCTTTGATGGGTTGTTCTTTGTTAAAAACAGCTAGAGGTTCAATACTTCCACAACCATGCAACCTTTACAACAGCTCTTGCTTTAAACAAGTCACCTCTTGTTGATTTTACGGCTACACTTGGCACCCCTACCATTGCCTTTGGTGTAGAAGCAGGCTATGACACCACTTCTGGTACCTTTACCAAGTATACTGCCGGTGTTGGTTTCTCAAAACCAGAGGCAAGCGCTTCGATTATTTTGTAAGTCGCACTGTTGACGTTTACATCAAATTTTGATTTACTTTACAGTTGGATTCACATTAACCATTTTTTTTTTTTTAAAATTTTTTTTTTCGGCTGGTAATTTGCTGCATTTTCACTTAAGGATAAGTTTTAATATGGAAAGACAAAAATGTGATATTAAAAGTAACTGAGTTCAAATTCATTTGCTTCTACTTGCAATCTCGACCCACTTGGCATATACTCGGTGTAGTAGGCATTGTAAGGCCCTTGTACGATACTATTACAAGACTATTGTTCTGTGTCGTACTAGTAAAAAATCTCTTATACATGGTGATAAGGTCATTCATAATGAAACTAGAGTTTTTAGTTGGGGGTTGTGATGGAGTGACAAATCAATTCTTAATTAGCCACATAACATGATGGTTTGTTGGCAAAGATGGTCTTACATTGTAGACTCCTTTTTGTTACAGGGGTGACAAGGGAGACTCCATGAAGGCTTCATACTTGCACCATTTGGACCAACAGAAGAAAAGTGCTGCCGTTGCAGAGATTAGCAGACGGTTTTCCACCAATGACAACACATTCACTGTTGGAGGATCATACACAATTGATAATATGACAGTGGTGAAGGCAAAGCTGAACAACCATGGAAAACTTGCGGCTGTGCTACAGCATGAGGTCATGCCTAAGTCGGTGCTGACAATTGCTAGTGAATTCGACACTAACGCTTTGGAGAAAACTCCAAGGTTCGGCTTGGCCCTTGCTCTTAAGCCTTGATCATCAGGCGTTTCTCGAGGAAGAATTCTCTGCGAGTTGATAGCTTTTTGCCCGTGGCTCAATTAATTGGGTTAACTAATAAAGTAGTTCGGCATATATATTCATTCATTGATTAATGTTCTCCTTGGCTGAGGATATCATGTTTGGCCGCAAGTCTGCGACTATTGTCTGCAACGGTGTTTTTTTGGTCTTACACTTCAACATGATGGCACTGTCCCTCACAACCAGTATTTTGTTGTAATACCTGGTCATTTCGACGGGATCACTTCTAATTTTCTGACACTGTTTTGTTATTAATCACTTTTGAAGGCAAATGATTTGAAACCGCATGCTTGCGTATGATGACTGCACATTTGACGATTTATCTTTAGAGCTCTTGAGCAAGGTAGGTGGTCCATTGTGTTGCAAAACCGATCTTATTGTGCTTACTGCTTACTCTGGAAAGTACCAAAGCTCTCCCATATTCAAACTTACATTGTTGGGTGATACAAGGACTCACAAGACCAACGGTGCTCTCATATTGTGACAGGTGAAATCCCTGATGCTGGCAGAAGATGTTATCACTAATCCCTAATCTACAGCGACATTTCCAACAAACAAATTCTATGACTGGAGGTGTCAATGGGACGAAGTGAATCAGTGATGGTGGACATTGGCTCCACTCCACTATATCCGCACTTGTATACGGGGAAGTTGATAGACTTACACTAAGTGTAAGACACTATGCATATACTCTCACGCAAAAAATGAAGATAAAAATTGTGCCCCATTTTATCTCTTTTTAAGTGCACTCTCATTGGTAGTGTATGCTTACAATTAGTGTAAGTCTGAACTTTTTCCCACATAAGGAGCTGTAAAAACTCTGCCAGCACCCATCTTGTCACCCTTGTTGGATTGACATTTTTGAAGCTTTATACTCATCCAGTCATCCTTATGGGTAGAGGTTTAAAACCAAACCGACCAACTAAACATCTCATTTCTTAACTTCATATGTTATTTTAAACTGAAAATTGTTATCCTTAGAAGTAAAATATACAGAGTACAACAATATTTAAAAGTAGAATTGTAATAAACTCCTAAAATCTATTTTAAAACGGCGGGTATAATACATAGTTCCGATGCCAACCTCAGTCCTCGCTAAAATCGTATATATATAATATACATGGGCTGATACTTGACCGGTTTCATTATTAAAAGAGATATATCGATCTTAAGAGAAACTTATTGATCCATAAATGTGTGTGACGGACAAATGGAAGTAATAAAACCCAACCAAAAACATAAAATTCACAAAATGGACCAACCCAGGTTACAAAACCACACAAAATGAAACCGGACCCCCATTTCCTAAGAAAAGCCCAGTGAGTCAGGGTTATATATAATATATAATCCCCTCAAAACCCTCACATATCCTCTCCACTCCAACAAATCACCCCCCTTCCCCCAAAACCCTAAGTTGCCATCTCTAGGCCGCCACACAAAACTTCATCAATCAGGAAAAATGAAGTACAACCCGCGGGTGTCGTCATCAAGGCGCAAGAGCCGAAAGGCCCACTTCACAGCGCCATCCCACCTGCGCCGAGTGATAATGTCAGCCCCACTCTCGACCGACCTGCGTTCCAAGTACTCAGTGAGGTCCATGCCTGTCCGCAAGGACGACGAGGTCCAGGTTGTTCGTGGCACCTTCAAGGGTCGCGAGGGTAAGGTTGTCCAGGTCTACCGTAAGAAGTGGGTCATCCACATCGAGCGCATCACCCGTGAGAAGGTCAACGGTTCTACCGTCAATGTGGGCGTGCATCCCTCCAAGGTTGTTATTACTAAGTTGAGGCTGGACAAGGACAGGAAGAGTTTGTTGGACAGGAAGGCTAAGGGTCGTGCTGCTGCTGATAAGGATAAGGGTACCAAGTTTACTTCTGATGATGTCATGCAGAGCATTGATTAGTTGTTTTGGTTAATGCTTCTTCATTATCTTATGTTTTATTTTTATGTTTTGTTTTAGGGTTTCTTGTTTTTGTTGGATTTGTTTTATGTTTATCGACTCTACTACTTTCTTCTGTTTTTGCGACACAGTTTTGACGCTCTTTTCCTATTTTTATTGTCTTCTTCTATTTTGGTTGCGTTGTTCTGTTTTCCCACAAATGTTAGCGTTGTGAGGTTGGTTGCTTTATGCAAGTGTTTTTTTTTATGATTATGTTTTGTGGTGGTTTGTGAGATGTTTTAGCAAACTTTGAGAGTTGGTTTTGGAGGAGTTTTATGGACCTTGAGGCTTTCTAGCTTGATTTGGAGGGATCATAGTTTTGATATTTCCATTCGCATCGAAGTTGATGCGGTGGTTTTGGATATTTGGTAATGGACTCTTTATATTTTACATCAGTTGTTCAGATTTTGTAACCATGAACGAATGGATGTCTTTAGTGTTGAACGTTTAGTTGGCATTAGTTTATATTCAAACATGAATGTCTTCATTCGTGTTTGTGCTATTGGAGATTTCTGCGATTGTTGACATTCCTTTCCCAAAAGATGACCAAGTTGAATCTTTGTTTTGCTCTTCTGCTTGAACTTGATATCGGTATTGAATTCACCTGGCTCGGGGCAAAATCTGCTTGTAATTTCGGTATTCTAAAATTGAATTGATGACTTTCACTATTCGATCTTTAAAATGTTAATGCGTCAAGTTTGAGAGACGGTGTAAGAGAGAAGGTGGATACTATTGCTGATAATACTACAGTGAGCATTGGTTGCCCATTTTCTAACCATTGTTTGCTGCTGAGGTCTCAGAATCATAGATTGTCTCTGTTGGCACGTTCGTTCTGTATTGAGCAATACTACCTTTGTTAGTTGTAAATATACCTTGAATTATTTTGGCATATGATCAGTTTTAGGTTTTGGCTTGTTTCCATTATTAGCTTGACCTCTGAAGACAATACAAAGTTATCTACTTGTGTTCTGTAGATGGTGTTGTCTGTGGTCATGGGAAGCGTAGCATGATTGTCATGTCGATCATGGTTCTAGTGTCCACATTGCATCCACAAGCAATTGAATTCGTGTTGTCTCAAATTCAAGGAAAGTTTTTGTCACACCATAAACTAAATGAGAGTCTAATTATACGTCCAAACCCAGTTTCTATCTTAATATCAATTGACGCCTTGACGGTCTTCTGGTTTATTGACCATATTTTAAAAATAAAATAAGATTTAAGTCTTATTTAATTAATGTGGAATGTGGATGTATGTTAGTTGCACCTTAGCAGTTTCATACTTTCATGTACATTTGTGAACCTGCCATTAGACACTAATGAAAATGCATTGTTTGAGATCCATCGCATCGACTGCTTGTTAGATGTGCTAGTCGATAGTCATCTGTTAGACTGTCAAAACTTGCTTCTAAACAGGACATGGTTACTGAAATTGAAGCTTTTGTGTATCCTCTCTTTTAGGCTTCAAATGACTTGTTTTTGCGGTTCTCAGGTTTAGAACCCAATATCTCTTATCCTCTAGCAACCTAATGAGTCTAATTTTTCTGTTCATGATATGCGAATTGGGGCTCTTCAAAGACGTGGTATTCCTTCTATTTAATCCATGTATACTTCATAGGCCCAATGATCTGTGAGGGAAAAAAGGTGTGGCATACCGCATACTGAAGAAGAGTATGTTGAGAGCTCCGTTTATACATACTGAAGAGTTTGTGGTTTGTTGTTACAACTTACTAGTGTTAGAGAGCTAGAAGCGTTTATCTATTGAAAATGTGTAATGGCTTTTGCTCTAGAGTTAGTTTTATGAAATATTGTCATATATTTTAAAATTATTCTATAGATAAGGTGGTGCTGTTAAGAGTGTACAATGATGTTTGATTTTGTGAGTAATAATAAGGAAAAATTAACATAAATAATCCAAATTATGATGATCCTTCCAATATTAATTCAAACTTTGATTATTCCCAATTTAATTTTAACTATTAATATACTCTTTCAATAACAATCTCCTTTAATTGGTAACTTGTTATTACATATTATTTGAGGGATTCTCTTATAATTTTTTCCGGAAATTGCGACAGGTTGATGAGGTCACACATTCTCATCGATACTGTTGAACATGTTTTTGTTTGTATGCATTTTTTAGCGTATTTACGTAGCTCGATTTACTTAGTATATATAATAATTCATATCAAATTTAATAGACATTTGATTGGGATTTACCAAGAGAAGGTGGAAATATAATTGAAATGGAAGGAATTATAATGGGTCTCGCAAGTAACGCGTAATAAGGTGTGATCAATAGAGATGGATTGTTATTGGAAGAATAGGTTAATAGTTGGGATTATTTTGGGAATAATCAAAGTTTGGATTAATATTGGAAGGACTATCATAGTTCGGATTATTTATGTTAATTTTTCCTATAAAACTTTATCTTCTCCCCTTTTTTTCAATAAAACCAAAAGATCCACCATGAAATAACGATCCAAAGTTTTAATTAATTTTTCTTATGAAAAACACATTTTCAAAAAAGAAAAATAAAATGCAATGTTTTTTTTCTTTGAAAAAAATTTCCCAGAAAAAATGTTAATCGGCATAAAAATGGGGCAAAATCGTCATTTCGGTCTGTACTCAGACGTTTCTCAGCACCACGACCACCACCATCACACAGATTGGCGGCCAACGAACGATACCTCCGAGCCATCTCACGCGCGATATTCTTCCTCTCCGATTTTTCACGCGCCTTGCCGATGGTACACAACCGTCTATTCTATTCGTTTAGGGTCACACGAGGAAGGGGAGTGGCGCGTGACACACACCCCCGATCTGAAGCCAAAAGGTCAGTCCGATATAGGTCTAAAGTCGGATCAAATTGGTCTCATACAAACACAATGTATGTACTCCGCAATATAAATAGCGCATACATAATAATTAGAATGTACAAAACATTATATTGATACAACAAAAACGCGGAGGAATACGGAATCATACGGAGTCACTACAATATTGGGGCAAATAACAATCAGGTTTTGAAACATGGTATTCGCAGAAAAAAAAAATGTATTTTAGTCCTATCATGTTACTATGTGTTTGGGCAGAGACTAAACACATTTAGCTCTGATACTACGGTAGGAAAACGAACTTTTCGGTGCGGAATAAAAGGATTGTTTTTGTGTCCGTCTCGTACCCACAAGAATACCCAATAAATGGCGG
>JAUEKU010230026.1:0-15784 GCA_032274805.1 Gypsophila paniculata | reverse complement strand
TTTTTTATATAAATTTACATGATCCAAAATTGCTCCCAAAGTTCATTTTTGGTCAAATAAAAGTGGAATATTTCAACTCATTTGAACATGTTTCTTAGGGATTTAGGAGTACATTGATTTAGGAACTTCTTAAACATGTTCAAATAGATCGAAATATTCCACTTTTGTTTGACCGAAAATGAAATTTGGGAGCAATTTTAGATAAAAGTATTTTAAAAGGGAGTAATTTCAAAAAAAAATTATATAAGGAAGTAATTTTAGAAAAAAATATTTTTATAAGGGAATAATTACAAATTTTTTGTTTTTAGATTATAAGATAGTTAAAAATGAAAACATACTAATAGGGACGGATAATTCATGATAGGGCTAACAGAATAATTCATTTTCTGTTAGGGGTATAATTCATATTCAACTAACGGTATTTTACGATCTTATAATTCATGAATAATTATATCCGTCCCTGTTAGTATGTTTTTAGATTATAAGATCGTTAAAAATCATAAAGATATAGAATACCGTTAGTTGAATATGAACGATATCAGAATACCAACAGGGCTAACAGAATAATTCATTTTCTCATAAAATATGAATGATAGCCGAGGTAATAGCAACTAACAGAATAATTCATTTTCTATATATTTATCATTTTATTTTATGATTATGAATTATAGTACATATATAAGTGAAAAATTATCCCATTTAATTATTCTGATATCTTCTAAAATATTCGATTATTAAAATAAAATTTTATATAATGATTAGCTAATTGCTACTCTCTCCATTCAAGTTCAAACACTACGATCGACTTTATCACACACAATTTATAAATTAAATAATTTTAATTTTGTATTATAGAAAAATATAAAAGTGTGATAATATTATTGTAATTCTAAAGACGAATCTAACAAGATCTTACATAACTATATTTACTTTTATAAATTGTCGAGAATAATCAATTTTTTCTTGAGTTGTGAAAAGTGAATATAGTGTTTGGTATTGAATGGTGGGATTACATATCTACGGGAAGACAAATGTTTTGATGTGGTAATTGGACCATACTTGAGAGTTGGGAGTGTTGGACTTACATGAACCAAACTTCTCTTATTTAAAAAAAATGGTATAATTATTACGGAGTATGTGAATTATGCTAGAGATTCCTTTATTGAAATCGTAATATTCCTTTATTTTTGATTGTTAATAAACCATTATTGTGTTTGATCAGATGATTTTTAATCAATGTGCCGACAAAGCTTGCATAATAGTTTTACGAGACAAAAATATTCCAAATTTGCTTTTGTAATACTGAGTATAAACATTTGATTATAAGTCATTATTAGATTAGATGAACTCACGTTAGTTATTCGTTATTAATTTTAATATCAAAGTGTTGTCTTTGTATGATCGATAGTTTATGATTAAAATAAAATCATTAAAAAAAATTTGAGCCATTTCTAGATGTTCAAAAATGATCACATTGTACTCACCTTTTAATCACTATTCGTCGTACTCGAACAACCGTCTCACATGACCCACTTGTGTTTATTCGTTTAGATGATTTGTTAATTGCGTACATGCGTATTTCTTGGCTTGACAATTATTTATTACTTTGTGTTACTAGCCGTCTTATATGAGGGTTATTGAAGATTATGAATATGCTTGATAAATTTATAGTTACGGAGTTCAAAATATTGTTCGGACTTCTTGATTGGTTACAAGGTATGAGGGCAAATCTATATCTATCTATATAATTGATTAAAAAGCTAATTTGAAGTCATTTGAGCATTGATTGCCACATAAACTTTTTTGGCATTTTATTTCGCCACATTGGATTTTGTCATTTTTTTTCAAATTATTTTTGTTTATTTGTATTATATTTCTCTTAATAAATGCATTATCTCTATTTAATTACACATTAACCTTTTGTATTTTGTTGATCTACTTTTTGTAAAGAAAGAAAATCAAAAGTCATCAACT
Source organism: Gypsophila paniculata (assembly GCA_032274805.1). NCBI lineage: Eukaryota > Viridiplantae > Streptophyta > Magnoliopsida > Caryophyllales > Caryophyllaceae > Gypsophila > Gypsophila paniculata. The sequence continues at coordinate 13,810 of JAUEKU010230026.1, read as the reverse complement.
AATAATTTATAAAAAGAATTCCTTAAAACCATTTTTGGTAAGTTATAAAATAGTGAAAATTGATAATTTACTCATTTTATAACACTGACTTTCAAAACTTAAACCTTTAGTAAATTTTTTTCTAAACTTACCCCTTTTTTGAGACTTTTTTCTTTTCCAATACCAAATCAGATCTCCGGTCACTTAAAAAAGAAATATTTCGACAAACTTGTCCTTTTCAATTTAAATGAACAATTTTTTTTTTCCTTTTTTGCCCTTATGACTCCTTTGAATACCTCCTACCTCACTCTTATCCTACTTTCATCATCTAGCTCCTCCAACAAAATTCTTTTTCCTCAAAATTCAAATCAAAAGGTAAGAAATTTCCCTTTTTTTTTTGTTTTTTTCGTTTGTTTTTCTGATTTTTTGGATTTCGTTTCTCCACGTCGTTTTTTGTGCTTATAAAGTTAAAGGTTTTGCCTTGATTTCTTCTTCCTCACTACGTTAATTGCACATTTCATGTCTTATTTTTTTAAATACTTTTTATTTTTCCTGAAATTATTGATTATGATTTTTACAAAATGAAGAGAGAGTTCTTCATTGCTGAACTTGCATTTTGAAAATGAAGAGAGAGATATTTTGAAATTTATGAATTTCAATAAGGACTTGCATTAGTTTCACGATAACAATAACATACCACAAATTTGTTTAGGTTCACAAACTTATAAATTAACTTCAACAAACATTACACTAACTTAGGTTCATAAACATGTCACTTGATGAGGGATTACTTCAAAGAATGAGATTCAGCATACGAAATTGAAGCAATGAGAAAATAATTACACAAAAAGGATATAATTTGGTGAGAGAAAGGTTTGGATTATATGATAATTTTGACGGGTTTATGGTGAGGAAAAGGATTGATTTTATGATAATTTGAAAATGTTTGGGTTTATGTAGAAGATAAATGAAGGATAAGAAACAAAAAAAAGATAGGTGGAGTTGTCTGATAATTCAATAAGGGTAGTTAAGGTAGTTCCTTGTTTAAGTGACCGAAGGTCTGATTTGGTATAGGAAAAGAAAAAAACTCTCAGAAAAGGTGTAAGTTTTGAAAAAAAATTTCAAAAGGTATAAGTTTTGAAAATTAGTATTATAAAAGGTGTAAATTATCAATTTTTCTTTTTTTTTTAATTGTAAGACTGACTTAGGATTAGTTGACTTTGGATTTAGACCGTGTAGTAGACTTTGGATCAGTTGAGTACACTAAGCTAGCCCATCACTTATTTAATTAAGACCTTATAAATATAGGTTTCTTTCATTAACCAAAACAGTTTTACGTTTCTTTCTCAAAACACTTTTCATCCTTCTTCTTTTTTAGATCTCACCTTAACACTACCATAACTTCTTCGTTTCTCAACAGATTGCAAGATTCTTGCGCCGTTAGTTTTCTATCGTCTAGAGCTTCGATCTAATGTAATTTTCTTTGAGTTCTTTCATCTTTTTGGAATAGTCTTTTTATGCTTTTGAATCACTCAAATCGAAATTCGTATGAATAAATGGTGATGTTTGTTGGATTTGCTTTTGATGTGATCTAATAAGGTTATATTCATATGTATGGAGTTGTCTTACTATTGCTTAATCACTTGATATGTATTATACCCGCTTTCGGACTGACCTAAGGTCCACGGATGTTTATAGGCTAAGGTCAGTGTGCTATGTATGCATTGCCGAAAGTATCTCAATCTAAGGTCCACGTATGTTTATATGCTAAGATCGGGTCTGTGGGACTAACTAGTTGAGGTCCTATTGTCAGCTAGTTAGTAGTCAAATTGGGACAGTTTATTCCGAAAGTGTGGTCATACTTAGACTAGGACCGTATTATTATGGTCGTCCTGCCGTAGGGTTTCAGAGTGGATGGTGATTGGCCACTTTATGATTTTGCTTTAGCATGACAACGTAACTATGGTTGTTTGGTTGTATATCGTGTTCTCTCTATGTCATACTAGTCATATGATATCGTTGTTTGGTCGTATGTCTAATAAGTCATATTATGATATTGTGGCTTAATCTTATGTTTTATTTATCTCGTTGTATATTTTTATACATTGCTATAATTGAGTTAGTTAATTGTGAGCTATGACACAATTATGTTGATTCATTAGCTGGATATGTTTTTAACTTAACTCATATGATTTTACAAACATGATTATATGTTTATTTGTTTGGTTATATTATTATGTTGTAATATGGCTGGGAGAACACTTGAGTTACTCTCCACTAGCTGTGACTGTCATTTCTTAAATGGCAGGTTGATGATTATTGTGTTGGATGGGGGTTCATCGAGTGAGCAAGCGAGTGTCACATTGACGATTATTGAATTAGTTATTTTATTCTAGGGGCATTTATTCCCTGTAAGCTCGTATTTGTTCTAGTAACTCCACGATTTTGAGGTGTTTCTGTCACCTCGACTTAATCCATTTAAATTAATCTATTTTTCTCAATCTATTATATTATTTTATTATTGTAAAAAAACCGTAGGTGTTACAATAACTCCTATTTTATTCAAAAGTAACACAATTGTTTCGAAGTTATTTTAGTTTTTATAGGACTAAATTATCGTAGAAATATTATTCATTTAATATAGTTCCATTACTTTTTGAAATACCAATAATTTACTTTTGATGTATAAAAGAGTTAGTCATCAATTTAAAAATAATATTTGTTTAATATAACTCAGTTACTTTTCAAGTACAATTAAGTTACTGTCGATGTATAAAGAGTTACTCATTATTTTAAAAATATAGGTTACGATTTGAGACAAAAAATTTTGTTTAATTGAGGTATGACGGTTACATTTGAATTTTACAAACGTTACTTTAGAAACTCGATCGATGATGTTACTTTTGTAATTCACAACAACTCAACGTAAACGCATCATCTCGAGCGATGATTGCAGTTGATGGATGTTGAACCTTGAACACATCCATGTTACATGTAAGATAATGTTTTTTCGATTACATACTTATATCGTATATATTGTATATGAAGGTGTGAAATGAAGGAGTAATAAAGAAAGGGTGGCGAGAGGTAATGGTTGTTGATTAGTTGGTTGTCGGTTGCCGGTTGCCAGTTGGGGTTGATTGGTTCTGGATAGGTGGTGTATGAATGAGATTGATTGTGGCTATTAATTATTTAAGGTTTTGAACGTAGATTTGGTTTAGAGAAAATTATGAGGGGGTGGTGTTTTTTTTTTTTGGAAAATTTAACATGAATAAACCTCCTATGACTAGTCTTCCGTAAATAAACCATCATTTACTTAATCCCACAATAAACCCATGTATGATCATTATCTTCCCTAAATAGACTCCCCTTCATTTTAACCTATTGGTAACCCATAAAAGCAGGTCACTTATCTTCTTTTTCCCTAAATTAAAAGTCACTCTCCACCACCTCAAACCCAAATTCATCTCTCTCCACCCTCTCAACCACCACAACCATGTCATCCTCCTCCGCCCACATCAATCACCCTTTCCTTCTCCCTTTCCTCACCCTTCGTCGCACCTCCCTTTCTTTCCTCACCACCACACCCCCACCTTCCTCACCCTACGCCACAACCACCACTGTCCTCTACATCCGTGTCTTAATCAACCTCGGCACAGCCAACTCTACAGCGGCGGCGATATGATGGAGGGCGGGAAACCAACGACAATAACCAACGTGGAGGGGCAGAGGACGACAACGTCGGTGGTAACGTACACCGAGAACAGTGGTGTGGGCGCCTTATTGGACTAATTACGAAGCGGGAGAGGTGGTTAATCCTAGAACATGTTCTTCTCGGTGAAGCAATTTTTGGACTGTCAAGGAAACCGAACAAGTGAATCTCTTTGTTGATTTCATAGAGAAGACCGCAGGCAAATGCCTAATCCTCTCGTGGTGCCTTCAACTCGATGTCCAGAGTTATGAATCAATCGGTTGTTTCGTGATCCATTGTGATTATAACTCAATTACCGACGCATTGAGCTTTGGAGTACCGATGCTATCATTGAATCATTTTTGAACTAGCCTGTGGATGCTCACTTTGTGCAGTAGATGTGGGTATTTCAAGGGAGAGTTTTTTCAAGGGCGGATTCAGTTTTTCGAGTGGTGGAGGAGGGTTGTCGGGGGTGGGGAATGTGTTGCGGTGTTTTTTCGGTGTAATTTACGACGTTTTTAAGGTTATGGCGATGATGCCGAGTAAGTTTGTAGTGGTTGGTGATGGAGAATAGGTAGCCGGTGGTGAAGAAGATAGATAATGTGATTTTATGAAAAAAAAATTTGACTTGTTAAACAGTTAGTAGGTGACCTAGTCTGTTTATAGAAGATGAGGGTCATTGTTGGGTTTATTTTAAAATTAAATAAATGATGATTTATTTGTGGAAGACCATTAATAGGATGTTTATTCTTTGTAATTTTTTTTATTAATGACGTGACAACTATCTTAGTTACGAGACAACCTCATATCTATATAAGATATTAAAAAGCAATCCAAAGCAATCTCATTTCACTATTTCTCAATTTTGACATGTTATCACGCCACGTGTCAAAATGCAGAATAATATAAATAAAAAAGTAAAAATAATTAATAATGAGTTGTAAAACTTTTGATCTCCTTTTTCTCTCACAACATATTTATTCCAAATAATTATTTTGAATTAATAATTTGATACATGGACAACGAAAAGACATTATCTATTATTTTATAATTAAAGTTATTGCATGAAATAAACATCTATATAAAATATTAAAAAACAAACTTGATTATTGTTTGATGATATATAGACGTCAACTAAGCACTTTTGAGTTTGATCGTCTTTGATTTTTTTTTTTTTTAACAAAAACTACCAGATTTTTAAATAAAAAATATCTTTAAAAATTCTTAATATGTGTAATAGATCATCTAATTTTTAATAAACTGGAATTGAAATATTCACAAAAAATAATATATACATATAATTTAATTATCATAATCATAACAATAAAATTCACATTTACTCTAACATATTTAACCAATTAAAAAAAAAATATCTATTAAAGAAAATGGACGTATTCCCAAACTAAAGGGGAACTTATTTTATTTTTTTCATACTTTAAAATCAAATTTAGAAATAAGAATTATTAAAAAGATATTAACGTGGTTGAATTGACAAATACAAAATTAAACAGACATATTTTAAACATTAATTTAAGTGATTCACAAAACCAAAAAGTCATTTTATATAGAGAAATGGCGTATTTACAATGTAAAAATAAATTGGGATAAAAATGACCTGCTTACAGAAAAAAAAAAAACGTATTGATCAAATAGATAAAATAAAAATTAAACCCAAAATATATTAAAGCTTTGTTCTTTTGGACTTACTTCAATTCAACTCAGTTCATTTTATTTTTCTCGGCATAATTTTTTTTTTTATTACTTCACTTCAGTTCAATAAATTCAAACAATTTCAATCCAAAAGAATATGATCTTCATATAGACTCTATTCAGAGAGCATACAAATTTGTGGGTATTAGTATAATTTCTTTTCATATTTTTTTTCAACACATATTACTCTTTATTTCCTACAACTTTCTTTCCATTTTACTTTTGGAGGTCAATTCAGTTTTTAATTGGTAGTTCAAAAGTTTTACATTTATAATTTCATTTAATATCAAAAGTCTGTTGGCTCTTCAATTGACATAATTGTCGTAAATGTCAATTTTAGATAATATAAGGCATGGTTCAAACATGATTTTTGATAAATAAAGAATAACAAATGAATTAAAACGAAAAAAGAAAATTCTCTTTCATTTACCAAAAAAAAAAAAGGATTTAAGAGGGTATAATAGAATAAGTTTCCTATGAGACCATTTTTTAACAAAATTTTCTATTAAAACTTTTATAGATAATTTTTTTGTTAAGTTTTAATATATGTTGTAATCATTTGTCGATTTTTAAATGTATTATTAACAATTGTACTAAAATAGTTGATTGTTTTTCATTAAATTCTTTAAACTTTTGTAATATAATTTGGTATAATGAATACAACAAGATGCTTGAATTTATATATTCATTTATATATTTTCTTATTTGTATGATATTATTCTTAAATTTTCACTATTTGTTAGTTTTTAACTTCATGTCAATATTTATTTATTACTCCGTGAATATTGATTATTTAGTCATGTATTTATTTTATATTTTATAAATTAAATTAAATTTATATGTACCGCTAGATTGGTTTGATTTTTCATATTCTACCTACAATTTCTTTGATAAGTGTAGATTGGTTAGTGATATAATAGTTTTCTAATTCCAAATCAATATAAGGATGTTAGTTTAAGTGCAACTCGGGCCATGATGATAATAAAAATGTATAGCTGATATTTGGAACTTTTATTCGCTTTTATATGAACATATTTATATACGGAGTATTATTTATCTCATGATAATTTAGTTAAGCCCAATGTGAAAAGAAAATATTATAATAGTAGAGTAAGAAGTAAAATAGTAAGTTCTCCAATGACAAAACTATAAAAACTAAATGTGCGTGAAAATTATTTGTCACCAAAATTTAAGATTTTTTAGATTTTACATCAAACAATCCTCAAATTACGAAAACTTATTCAAATAAATAAAAAATTAATAAAACACACTAAATACATATTTTCTTAATAGTCCCGTGTATAGTTAAACTAGTTAGAGTTTGTATTATACTTATAATAATGGACATTCCATGCCGTTATTGGAAAGTGGAAAACAAAAGGATAGCAATGAGAATTTCCGAATAAAACATAAACAAAAATCCGTATCCTGACTGCTGCCGAGTTTCATCAAGCAAAGAGTTCCCCAATTTGAGAAACACAAGCAATCAAACAGACGCCGAAAAATGGCGATTATCGGTTCTCTCACCCCTCAACAACTCGACTTCTACAATTCGCAAGGTAAACCAAACACTGAACTTGTTCATTTCGTCAATCATATATTTATAATCAATAATACTTCTCTTTTGGCAGGTTATTTGGTGTTGGAGTCATTTTCGAGCGCAGTCGAAATCGAAACCATGAGAAATAAAATGAATCAGCTGCTAGACGAGTTCGATTGCTCTACCTCCGTCATATTTTCTACTAAAGATCACGTTAGCTCTTAAACAACTATGTATTATAAGCGAATTTCTGCTTATTTTTGGTTATTCATTAACTTTGTTTTTGTTATGATCAGAGTCACGCGAAGGACAATTACTTCTTCGAGAGTGCTGAGAAGATATCATTTTTCTTCGAAGGTATTTTTTTTTTTTACTCTCTCTTATGTGGTTGACTTTTATTCGACTAAACGTCAAATTTGTTAAACTCTTCATTTAGTAGTAACTTTTTGGATTGATGGCCGTGTTCGGGAACCTAGAATTGGAATTGAACTTCGTAATGGAAATATTTTAGTCGTTTGAGAACCTTAAAATTTTGTGATTGGAATTGGCCTCAAATCCTTATATTTTTTAACTTACTTAGAATTCGAGGCTCTCAAATTCCTAGCACATAGTAGTCATTTCAATTCCATACTATTTGATCTCGTATTGTAGTTTTGTTTTACGCATAATTTGCTGTAATATGTTTCTTTTCAATTTTTTCAAGTTGCATATTTATAGAGTATTTTTCTAATATAAAAGCTCAGATTATTTAGGTGACCTCAACCTGAAGCCATCTTGGCCGATTCCAATTCGAAACATATTGAAATTCAAAATTGAATTCCATGTAATCTCCGTACAGTTTATGAAATTGGATTAGGAATTAAATTGGACCTTTTTAACTCCTACAATTTAAAAATTATGAAATTGAAATAAATTAAGCGTTTCCGAACGCTACCGGAGATGAAAGTAAGTTAATATTTGTTAAATCCTCCATTTAACCTTGTTTGATAAAAATCGTTCCTTAACTAATGTAGGTTAAATTATTGATTTACTGATTTGGTGGTGAAACTAGGTGGAGACGTTAATGAAATTGGCACAACCTTAGTGTGAGCTACAATTGTTATGACCTCAATTGCTAAGTTTTGACTTGATGAAAGTGATGTGCTTATGACCTAGACCATATGTTTGGCTATACTTATTCCGTGACACAGTTCACAATGCTAGATAGAAAACTTTGAAGGTATGTGTGGGACTGGGGAGGCATACGAGTACGTGCGATACGTTCAGAATTAGATGTAAAGAGCTAAGACTTAGGAACAATTTTCTGTTAGCATAGTAGGATTGTTGCCAGTTGATGGTTAAAGTCGGATGATTATTTAATATTCTTGAAAGCTTATATTAAAGCTGAGGAAGAGTCAAAGAGGTGTACATAGGAGAAATACAAGAAAATGGGTAATCTACCCATCACCTTGTTCAACCAAATATATACCTTAATTTAGTTATCACAAGTCACTGGTATTTGGTTTTTACTTCTTACGTATCGAAATAGAGATCTTGTTGGAGTTAAAGCCACAACGATGAGAACATCATGCCGGATTACACTTGTTTTGAACAAGATTCTAGAGAAGAGTAGCATTTTTTTGGTGTAATATCTCTAGGCCCTTTCTTGAATATCCTTCGAAGTTTTTTGTCTCTCTGTTAGCTTTTGTCTTGTTTTTGTACCCTGTTGCTGAGCAGCTTGGCCGTTGAGCTCCTTTGGCATTCTTGCCTTCATTTATCAAAAAAATAAAAAATAAAAAATTGGTTTTCACATAGCTGGTGACCATCTAGATGAGTCTCTTGAACTCTTAAATTTCTGTGTGCTGATCATCGGTTATTTGTTTATTTTAGAGAGAGCATTTGACGAGGATGGTAGATTAAAGCAGCCCAAGCAACTTTCAATCAATAAAGTTGGCCATGGTATGTTGAAGTTTGAAGCTCAGAGTATTGCATGATTCGTCAGCTACATCTTCGTTTTCATTTACCTTCCCCCGCACGCCCCCTCCCTTCTTCCCTCAGTTATCAAGTATCATGAAAGTCGACATATATTAATAGTTAATTGCTTTCGGACTTTGGCATAATACATGGTATACAATCTGTGTTTGTCTGAGCATGTTGTGTTTGGATTGCAGCGCTGCACGAGTTGGATCCAGTCTTCAAAAAGTTCTCTTCCTCGGAGTCTTTCTGTAGGCTGCTCTCTAGTTTAAATTACAAGAGGCCTGCTGTTGTTCAGTCTATGTATATCTTCAAGGTAAAGAAACCATGCCTGATCATCTTGGTGTGTACCTGGTGAAATTGGTAAAGATAACTAACTGAACATACGTTTTTTGTTGATATTTGAGAAAGTGTACTTATTGTAGTGTGTTTCGATTTTTCTTTTTCTAAGTCAGATTCTTTTGAATTTGATCATAACATTTGTTGCTGTGGTGTACACCTTGACCATCAGATTAGCAGGTAGTGTCTAAAGAGGTTTTATTCTAAGTTTTGTTGTCATCAACCTATCTAATATTATAGAATATGTAAATATTCTTTTAGGATAGTTTCTGTATATTTTGTAATTATTTTATTAGGTTTTCTAACCGAGAAGATTAGGATTGTACTTGTATAAATATTAGAACTGAATGAATGAGAAGGCACGAATTGCATTCCTCTGTGGTGTTGGCCTAATAACCGCTCCTACCCTGATTGTCCTCTTCCCATTCCCTTGCTGCGGCCCTACCTCTTCTTTTCCCTTCACCTTGTCGTCTCTCTTCATCCTATTTTCACTCTTAACAACATCAAAATTATGTTCCCATTACTCTCAGGATGGTGAACGTTCACTGCTGTCATTCTTTTTACTGCAAGGTTTCCCACATAATGCCTAGTGCAGGTCAAACTAATACTTAAAAGTTAAAAGCACATGTCATTTACCTTTATTTCACTTAAGGGGGCTGTCTACTTGTTTATGGGCGATGCTTTCAGAGAGCTACTTTAAATTTCAACCATACATCGGAAACTGGGGACACTGAACTCAAATATCTGGAAACTGTATGTTTAGACCACCACTAATTTGGACACTCTGAAATTCATTTATCGAAAATATATGAAATTAATATTATAGCGAGTACCAGATTCCTTTGTCAAGCATTTACATATATTTGATGTCTTGTGAGTTTCTTTGACAGCAACCAGGAATCGGCGGTGAAGTGGTACCGCACCAAGACAATTCATTTCTTTATACGGAGCCACAGACATGCACAGGGTTGTGGCTTGCTCTAGAAGACGCCAACGTAGTGAATGGTTGCCTTTGGGCTATCCCTGGATCACACAAAAGTAATTGTTCCTAAATTACCTATACATGTCAGGAACAGTTCATTTTGCAGTATTAAATATCTGTATCGGTCGTGGTCACAGTATTGGTTGTCGTAGTGTCATATCACTAAATTAGGTCAATATCGCCTTATAATGCGGACGATTGCTGTGATCTTCAAAACCTTTATCAGTTGCGTGCTGGTGTAGTGGCCTTGATATAGAAGTATAGAACCATAGTGTCATCTTAAAAATATAGGAACTTTGTTGGAAGGTACCTACTTTTTACGCCGTTTTGCACGAACATACCTAACATATTTTGGCCCAGAGGTGCCTACTATTGAGTATTTGTTTGATAAAAGGTAATAAATGATGTTTTCTGTCAATAAAAGTCAGGATTCCGACTTGACTCGATGGAAAACATACTTTTGCTATAGCTGTTGTACTTTTCTCATGCTTACAATTACCCCTACTAATCATAACCCTTCATCTCTTTCTCCTCCTCCTCCCCCCCTCTGGACCTTTTTCTCCTATCCATCACTCTAGCCATCTTCGCACTCTTCTCCCTCCCCCACATCAATCCTCTTCCTTTCCCATGCACCCACTCACTAGATCCTTGATCAACATATTTCGATATGGTGGTGGTGGTGATAGAAGAATGGTTGGTGATGGCCAAAAATGAGTGGTTGATGGGGGTGGCTAGGTAAGATGGTGGGAGGAGTGAGGATGAAGCGACAAAAGATGAGGGTTAAGCTTGAGATATGGTAGGTTAGAATTTCAGCTGAAAGATGTTTAGGTTATTTTCATCTTATGAAAGCATTTCAGCATATGAAAATCATGTTTTCAGTCATGTGGAGACGGCATCCTGATTTTATTTTTTTGTCATTTGGTACTTTTTAATAAACAGATGGTAAATACTAGGTATCCGTAATAAAAAAAAAAAAAAAAAAAAATCAAAATATAAAAAATCTTAGGTTTCTTCGTCAATATGGTGTAAATAGTAGGTACCTTCTTACAATATACCTGAAAATAAGTGTCACATTTTTGACTCAATGTGTTTCAGATGGGCTTGTGAGGAGATTCATTAGAGATGACGAAGGGGTCCATTTTGACCGTCCATCCCCTTCATATGATACAGAGGATTTTGTTCCGATTGAAGTTAAGTCTGGCTCACTGGTCGTCATCCATGGTGATCTTATTCATCAGAGGTTAGTTAACCTGTTCAATTTGCCTGCTTGTGTTCCTCCATAAGAATTACAGCATACAACAATAGTGTTATCTATTTATCTTGCCTTACCATTGTGCTGTAAACACAGAGAGACTGAGAGACTGCTTTGTAGTAATTTACCCATGATACTAATATCGTCCACTAATTGCACAGTTGAACAAAAGCTTATATCTTAATCTGTAGAGTAAATTGGTAATTGTTGATTTCCTTCTTGTAGTTTTGAGAATAAATCCCCAAATTCAAGGCATGCTTACAGCTTACATGTTGTGGACACTGATGGATGCCATTGGGCTGCAGATAATTGGTGAGTACATAAATTTAGCTTTTCCAATTGTGGTGAGTTTAAACGTTTTTATGCGATGAAGTTCTATTTTGTGCCATTTAATGGGTGACCAAATAACAATTTAGTTTCTTTTTGACGTTTTAACTATCACCTTCAAAGGATAAAGCCATGACTCATTTTGACATTGGTTTCCATTTTCCAGTAAGCATAGGTGCTTAATTATGTGCTCTTTACTTCTGATGAGTTGGAATTTGTTTTCTCTTCTTGGTGGTCGGTATTGCGCTAGCTAGCGTTATTGTTCTGTTACCGTGTTTCTGTTTGACTGTCACAGCCACAAAGATCTGTTGTGATCCTCTTAACCTCATCATCTAACTTAAGTCATAAGATTAACAAGTTGAGTTTTGGACTAATGTCAACAAGCTTCCAGTATATTCTTATGAATGTTTATTTTTGCCCCACGGCTGAAAGTGCATCATGACAACTATGTGAAGGTCCTAGGAAGCTTTGAATAGGATATTTCTTTATTTGCAAGATTTTAAGATGCCCTTTTAACTTCCGTCTCCTTTGTTTTTTCATTTTTAGCTGTGTGGTTTTTGTTTCCTTTTTTTTTTTTTTGAAACGATGAATGTAATATGGAAGTATGGATGCACATAGTCGAACCTTCAATCAGTACAATTTGGTGTCTTAGAACTACTTGTAAATTCTCATATACAACTGATCTAAATTAATTTGGTTTTACTTAAATAATAAGGTTACGAACCAAACTGATCAAATTTCTGGTACAGATCAAATGGCCAAAGGAACCTTATGTACCATACTTTCTTCTCACCCATCATATTATTACTGAAGAGACTTTTTAAGTTGAGTGAATTTATGTGAATTTTTTTGTATGTGGTCTGTATTAAATACTGATGAATATATACTAGAGCTTGAGAACATCCAAACTAGGATCTACTCTTACACTACCCTTCCTAAGTTTTATGTTTGATCCTACAACACTTTAGATTTTGTTCAACCTCAAATGATTTTTATTAATCTCAAGAAATAAGTGAAAAAGGGTATATGGACCAAACATGGATGCTATAAGTATAAAATGGACTTCATCTACTGATTCTACTCTTTTTAACATGTGACACGCAACATGCTTCTTTCTTGAGAGCTCAACTTCCAAAATCTTGTTTGTGAACAAACAAGGTGGACGAGGCTGTGGTCTATCTGCTTCTGATAATCCACATCTCAGAATGTCACCCTTAAGATTTTTTTAGATTCAAGGAGTACAAATTTATGAGAACAAACATTTAGGTTTGTAAGTAATGATAGTACAATACACACCCTTTTTTTTCGTCTGCATCTTGATCCAGTATTCCAAGTATCGTAGCTAACGAGTACTAGTCTGAAAGTTGGTACTGTGGCGTTTACTTTCAAACTTCTTTTGCTCATAAATTCAGACTTTTTGTGAGATATAACGAATTAGAGTTTTCCTCGAAAAGTCTATTGCAACTACTTTGATTTAGCTTTTATTTGCATCTACGGATTCATTCGAATAGACAAGTGCAAAACTGCAATTCAGTAAATCCCACTGAAATTTGTCTTTAATTATATAAGGATGTAAGTCACAGATGTAAGACAGTTTTGGTTGCCTGGTACTCCCTGATATTGCATTTCAAAATTAGACGACATCCACATACAGTCAAATGAGTTTCTTGACCAATCATGTTGACACTGTCACAGCTCATTTTGTAGAAGGCTGAAATTATCCTACCTTTTTATTTTATAATTTTTTCAGATAAAGTTTATGATATAGAATGAAATTAATAGAAACTAGTGACAAAGATCTAATAGTTCGATGCTACTTTCACTAATTAAGAGTTTTAGACTAGCCATGGTCCGTGCAACAACCAAAAGAGGAAATTTAGTTGACCTTCTTGTTTTAACAAACCCTTGCCTCCCCTTTGTTCTCTTATTATTCTTCTTTAAAGTGTTTTTCTTTCTTCCGTTTGCTTTTCTCTTTCTCCTCTTGCTTTTACTTGACACTTTGAAATTCATTTTGAAGATATTGCTCAAGTGTGGGTG
>JAUEKU010229917.1:0-15784 GCA_032274805.1 Gypsophila paniculata | reverse complement strand
CAATATGTTGATGAAACATGTAGTGAGTTTCTGTTAAATTACATTAGTGTAATTTATTATGAAGGATATAAATTGCATTATTACAATTGACATGGATACATGTATTTATAATAAGAAATGATACTAATAAATGATAAGATACAACTCTTCACATAGAGGCACTCTTCACATAGCCTTCCATAATCCTATTAGTTTCATAGGCTAAAATGCAAAATCATCGAATTGTCGTGTCTCTGATGTCGTGTTTAGGAGTCGTTGGAGTGATGTATGTTCCTCGGATTTGACGTTCTTGAACTCTGAAATGCTTGGAAAGTTGGAATCATGTCGAGTGATCGAATATCGTCCTCAAGTGTGCTAGGTCATCAGAAGTGCTCTGATCATAGTCGTAGTACTAATAGTACTATGAACATAAAGGATGAAATGGGAAGAAAAATCATGTTTAAGCAAAGAATCGACGATTTAAAGAGGTCGAATTCAAATTTGAGCTCGAAAATTGAGACGGGTTTTGATGACACGAGGCCGATTGAAATGGGACGTCATCCAAGAACCAGGGCAATGTCAGAGATCTCATCTACTACAAGGTTCAAGGACGTGATGAGCATGAAGAATAAGTTTAAACAATGTTTAGAAAATAATGAAAATGATTTTAGTGATGAAACTATTAGGGATGATATTATTAAGAGAAGAATAAAATGGTTTCATACATAGCAAAAAGAACAGTTCAATGGTTTGCAAACAGAGAAAATAGTGTACATGTCAAATGTTGGATGTATAATCGATTTTCCCGACACAAGTTATCCAATAAGGCCGTTATAAGAGGTAAAAAATAAATAGTTATAAAGTCGTATGTTGTATAACAGTTCAATGTTTTGACATTGACGTTTGTTACATTAATTTGTTATACTTTAATTCAATTATAAACTCGATGATTGCTAGTTTAATCTTCTTCCTATAGAATAACACATAAAGACCGTTGTATGGCAATAAATGAAGTACAAAAAAATATTATAAGACGGTTTTGGTATCATGAAGTTGGGTATGTTTTCTTAGGAAAACCAAGTTGTATTAATAAATTAGCAAGATTTGTGCCTGATTTTGCTCAGAGTTGCACATGAACAACCAAAATTATACGTCATATAAGATCGTTTTTAAGAGCCTATTCAAGACTTTAATTTGTTTTTCCAGAATATGCGGGGTTAGTTTCAGGTTTTGGAAATGTCACGACATCTTAAAAACCTTGTATGCGGGTATTTGTGTAGAACCCAAACCTTGTATGCGGGTCTTTGGGTATGAGAGCAGACATATATTCGAAGTTTTGGGCTAAAGTCACAACAAAATACTACGAGTAAAAAATTGATGATTATTTGTAAATGATCATGTAAGACGAACATAAAATCATGTCAACACGTACGTAACATAATATTATCATGACTTTAATTTAATCAAACAAAAAGGTTAGTTAGCAAAATGACTTCATTAGTTAATATCTAATTCTATATTCTATATTTAGATTCCTGTATTATTTGTTTGGTTTTAGTCAGAACTTATAACTACTTGGACTATATATATTACATACAAACAAAATAAAACAAAACAAAAAATACAATTATGTCACACTTATTAAATTTCATTTTTATTTCTCTCACCCAACTACATAATTTTATTAAAGCACACATTCACCTAAATGGTCTGCTGTCTTCTTTTTGGATTAAGGAACAATTTTAGCAATTTGGCCCACAATTTCATTTAATATACTTCATATTTTCTCTTCACTAAAAATGTTGTCAGCATTATTATATATATTCTGTATAACGTCTTTAATTCACTGAATTTACAAAATTTCTCAAAATCTCGACGCAAATTTAGAAACATGTTGCAAATGCTATGCAGTAGTCTATGTTATTTCGATTCTTCAATTTGATGAAGTGTCATGTCCCTTTCCAACACTCAATACAACACAAAACCTAGACATTTCAGGCCAAAAACATGCTCGTACAAGTGTACAACTCTTTCACAAAATAATTGTATACCTATATCATGTGTCCAACGCTTACGCTTACAATAGATGAGTTCAATCGAGTAACATAAAATATAAATCCAACCAAACCCAACTCAATATTATAACTACCACAATTCTCTCTACTTCAACAAAACCAAGAAAACTACATATTTCTTACACTTGATACACTATTTCAAAATTCATTCATCCTACATATATATGATCCCCCGCAACAACACCACATAAATTACTCATCCTACATTTAAATTTGACATGATTTCACCTAAGTTGAGGTTAATTTTCCTTATATTTACAATCATAATCACAACAAAATCATCAAATGCACAATTAGATGATGACAAACAAAACCCTACAACAACAACATCATCATCAAATTTTCAACCAAGTTTATTTGTTGTAATTGGAGTACTTTCATTCATGTTTTCCCTAACATTTCTCCTCTTAATGTATGCAAAAATGTGCTACCAACAACCAAGTGCAATCCACATTCACAACACAAACCAACCTCACTCGAATCGAGCCATGTTTGACACACACACAAGGTTCTCAGGGTTAGACATACAAGTCGTCGAGGCACTCCCCTTCTTTAGGTTTTCCTCCCTTAAGGGAGCCAAACACGGCCTACAATGCTCGGTCTGCTTGGCCGAGTTTGAGGATGTCGAGATTCTAAGGCTCCTTCCGAAATGCAAGCATGGGTTTCATATTCATTGTATTGATCAATGGCTTAAGAGTCACTCTACTTGCCCCTTGTGTAGGCAAAAAGTTAGTGTTGATGACCTCAATGTGGTTGTACACTCGAGTCGTAGCTTGAAGTCAGAGGCATCGAATTTCGAGATGTTTGTTGAGAGGGAAGATGAGGGAGGAAGATCATCAAGGTTTAGTCTAGGAGAAAGTTTTAGAAGAATTTTAAATAGGCCTAATAATAAACAATTTGTTGATGAAACATGTAGTGAGTTTCATAGGCTTAATCATCGAATTGTTGTGTCTGATGTCGTGTTTAGGAGTCGATGGAGCGATGTTTGCTCCTCGGATTTGATGTTGCTCAACTCTGAAATGCTGGGAATCATGTCGAGTGATCAAATATCGTCCTCAAGTGTGTTCGGTCAGAAGTGCTCAGAATATAGTACTAGTACTAGTACTATGAACATAAAGGATGAAATGGGAAGGAAAATCATGTTTGAGCATAAAATCGGTGAATTAAAGAGGTCGAGCTCGAATTCGAGCACAAAAATTGACACGGGTTTCGATGACACAAGGCCGATTGAAATGGGACATCATCCAAGAACAAGGGCAATGTCAGAGATCACATCTACTACAAGGTTCAAGGATGTGATGAGCATGAAGAATAAACTTAAACAAAGTTTAGAAAACAATGAAAATGATACTAATGGTGAAATTATTAAGGATGATGCTGTTAAAAGAAGAAAAAAATGGTTTCATATAGCTAAAAAAACAGTTCATTGGTTTGCAAACAGAGAAAATAGTAACAAGTTACAGCAACAACAACAGGAGGCTCAGGGTACATGTCAAATGTTGGATGTATAATCGCGACACAAGTTATCCGATCCAATAAGACCGTAATATAAGAGATAAAAAAAAAAGTAGTTATAAGGTCGTTGTATGCTGTATAACAGTTCAATGTTTTAACATTGACATTTGTTTTGTCATATGATTTAGGCAAAGTATTTGAGTGAGATAGATTTTGTAAATATTTGTAGAGCATAATTTTGTGTTGATTTTCTTTCTTCATTTGTGCTACAAACAAAGTTCAAAGTGTGTGCCGGGAAAAAAAAAACAAAAAAAAGTTCAAAGTGTGATTTTTCACGAAATTAGAGGAGTTACAATTGGTTGTCTTGTAAGATTATTGCTCATAATAGAATGTTTTATCAAAAGATGTACAAGTATGTAGGTCTCATGTAAAATGTCCACTGACGATTAACCGTTGGATTGTCACATTGGGTATAGTTAATCATATAGGTCCGACAATAAATCTTATATCGTTGTATACAAAAATTTGTGATCGTAACACAAGATACGAAAGGAGTCGACAAATGAGAAAAATCTAAGTGATACAAGAAAATGTTGTCCTTATCCTTGGATAAACCAAATAAATTGATCAACTTGAAAGAATATGTTAAATTCAAAGTATAGCTTATGCTCAAGTGTCCTTATAATTGCTTAAGTAGTGCTCTAATTAATATTAAATTTGGCAACAACTATGACCTTAATATTTTAATGAATATTGCTATTTACCTTCTCCTTCCAACCTTCTCTTCTACCTTCTCCTCTCACATTGCCTTAAAATATTATTTATTTTGTCCACCCACTTGCCTTCCGACCCCACACGACATAATATTATTTTGATCGATTGTGATAGAGTAAAGGGAGAAGGTTGGAAGGAGAAGGTAGATAGCAGCACTCTATTTTAATTGTAACCTCTAGAAAATTAGACCACCAATCTAATCTTATTATTATTGGTCATCATGTGCATGCATGTCATAGGAAAACTCATCAATAGTTGATCTTAAACAAAAATTAAATCATATCTAACATTTATTGCTTAATTATTTGCACAAATTTAAGTGTTAGAATGTCTCATGGTGAAACGATTCATTATTTGATTTGCGTAATAAATAGTAAACTGAAAATTATAGGTCGGTTATGCAATTAAACACCATAGTCGTAATAGTTATTCTATGATACCGTTTGTATGTTGCGTAATTATGGTCTCAATTATTTACGGGCAAAAGTACAATTTAACAAAAAGCCAAATATAAGTGTCTAAGATTATACATATAAGTACAGACGACAAGTGATCATATTTTAGGTGTTTGGTTTATTAGCAGTTGAATTCTTTTTTGGCACATATAGTTTATTATTATCAATTGATTGATTGATGTTTTGTCTCCTTTTTAAGACAATGTTCCTTATATTTTTTTCATTCATTTCGTCTAATGCAGAAAAGGAAAGGACAAGTCGATTGACACGTCTAAAATGAACTTCTGCTGCTTTAAATAAAAATGTTACGAAGTACTCTATAAAAAAGAAGTATCATTTTTACAATATGTATTTACAGAGTAAAAGTTCATTGATCTGAAAATAAATAAATGAAAGAGCGATAATATTTTGTAAGTAGATGCTCTATAGTTGTCATGGGCTCAACTTTGATGATCAAGTATCGGAGTATTATATTTGAAGTAACTCTCACTGTTTATGTCATACGTAGTCATAAGTCAAGATTAGTGAAATTGCAACCTCTATTCAATTAAGTGACATTTGACCAAGAAAAAGTTATATTGGCCATTTTAGAGGGCATAGGAAAAGAGATAATTAAATTAGAGATAAGAAAGGTTCACCTTGATAATTACATCGACCGACTAATAAAAAAAAAAAAAACTCATTTATAAAGATTTGAATGACTTATATTGAAATTTGTCGATAATTAAAATCAACCAATCGCACAAAATAAGAAAAACATACGGAGTATGATGTACCAATTTCCTCTATTACGCCCGCTGCATAATTAGGTTCTCGTAAATTTT
Organism: Gypsophila paniculata; assembly: GCA_032274805.1. Classification (NCBI taxonomy): domain Eukaryota; kingdom Viridiplantae; phylum Streptophyta; class Magnoliopsida; order Caryophyllales; family Caryophyllaceae; genus Gypsophila; species Gypsophila paniculata. Next base: position 10,222 of record JAUEKU010229917.1, on the reverse strand, counting down.
TATGTATGAGAGATAGATCCGTCGTAGCTCGAAACATGAAACAATCAAACAAGAATACTGAGGTCATGTCCGATGATCAGTCCAATTCGATCTCTAAAACAAATCAATAACAATGATAAACACGACCCCTTTTAATCGTAAAATGAAAATGTCCGTCTTAATATTACCTAGAATTACAAAAAAAAATAAATGAGGCCCATGACCCACTACAATGTAAACTATAAACATCACATAACAAGTGAATTTTAACAATTACATTAATTAATTAACAGCTATTAACAAACTTTACCAGAATCAATACCGTTTCAAACTAACAACCTTTCCCGCCCATTTTCCAAACACAAACCCTAATTCCCAAATTTCAAGAATTAATTCCCATTTTTCACATCAATTTTTCGATTTTCATTCTTTCGCAATCTAATCAAATCAATTCACCATGGACGATCCGAAAAATCACAAACACCCATTACCCCCGAAAAAACGATTCTTCCCTTCAATTTCGGAAAATTCAAAACAAGTCGAAAAACCTCCCGCCACAAATTCACCTTCCTACGAATTTGCCTTCGCCGTGAAGAACCTTGATGTCCTCAAAGACGCGTTCCAGGCGCTGTCCGACACGACATTCAACCCGAAACAGGACGTGGTGATCCAAGTGGCCCAACCCGGGTGTGACTTCACTGTTTGGAAATTTAATCTCAATTCGGGTCACGAGAGTTTCGGGTATATGAGCCTTGAGGCGACGAATTTGGAGAGGTTTGAGTGCAAGAACCCGCCTTTTAGGAAGTCGTTTTCGTTGAAGGGGATTCCGACGCTTTTTCGTTCCGCTGATCGACTCATGGCCAAGTTTATGTTTCTGTATTCCGTCGAGGGTTCGAATCAAATTTCATTTAAGTGGGGTACTAATGCTCTTGGTAAGAATTTTATTAACAAAAATAAATTCAATTTTTTTTTTACATTAAAAAAAAAACAGATTACTCTGTTTTTTAGGGTTTAAGTTTCAGTAATTTAGATGAATTTATGTGTAATTGGTGTGATTTTTACTTTGATTTTTTCTTTGTCGTTTCGTGGTATGGTAGATTTGTCATGTGTGATTTTGTGTTCTTCCCTTTTTACCGTAAAGAATACGAAATTGTGTGTAAATGGTGTGAATTACAGTACATATAATTTTCTTTTCTAGGTGTACTTCTGTTTTAGGGTAACATTTTCATGGGTAAATTTTTGCTGTTGACAGCGGCGGAAGCATAGTCTTAATTATCGTAAAACGTTCTTTGTCTTTGTCACAGTCATTAGTTTACCTTTCAATTTTCGGAATTGAAGTAAATTGACTATATTTTGGTATATTTTTGTTTGAATTATGGTAAAAAATTTCATGGGTAGATTATGATTTTCTGGTTCAATGATTAGTGCTGACTTTCTTGTTCTGCGGACAAATCTTGTCGTTGTTCTCGTCGTGTTTATTCGCGTACAATTTTCTCAGTTATTTCTTTATCATTCAATTTTCGACATTTAAGTTAAATCGACCAATTTTCCGTATAAAGATATAATTTGATCCATGAGGCAGAAGGAGGCCGCAATTGGCTTTTCAATGATAAATTGATCAAATTAGGTTAGTATACAAAGAAAACGTCTAATTTATGGTTAACAAATGGCTGAAATGGAGGGAGTATTGATTTAGTCGTTTTCAGAGTGTGGATATCGTTTATTGAGTGAAATACATACGAATTTGATTATGTGATCAATTTAATATACTTTCATGTCTTTGAAGGAATTCTGTCAACTAAACTTAATTCCACAGATGATTTGTTTAACCTGATGAAAAACCCGTAATTTCGGTTGATGTTGAAGTTTCTGGTGATCTATTTGCAGAATGTGGTCGCCGTTTTCCTGTCAATGTCGACCTGAGGGACATTGAGACTGGAAGCGAACCTTTTCCTAATTGTATCTCTTACAGATACGAGGCTGTTCTACACTCGTCCTTCCTCAGAATGATGTGTGCCAAACTTCTAAAGCGACCCGAGCCTCTCCCTGACCCTGACTCAGGTCCTTAACTTTCCCCCATCCCTTTTTAACATTATTCAAAATTATGAGACGATGTTACACGTACGACGCACCAATTACGTGAGGTTAATGTTAGGCCGGCTGTAGTGATTTTGACTGTTTTGAATCGAATGTGACAGTTGTAATGAGCTTCCAACCGGCGACAATGGAGATAATGGCGGGAGAAATGATTACAAACACGTACAATGAAGAGGCTGAACAGCTGGTGGTGGCGACAGAGTGCAGACACTGGGAGTCGTTGGAGAGTGCGTGCGAAAGTGCGACAAAGGTATCTGTGTACCTGGTGACAGACCCTGGCAGTCAAATCATGTTTCGGTTCTACCTTGAAGAACTGGGTGACCTGGTCTACCTCAGTTATGCAGACTTTAAGTTGCCCCCCTCACTTCCCTTCTTAGGCCGCTTTCGTACTCTTATTAAGCACTCAGAAGACGTCACCGAGAAAGCCAGTAGTTCATCTGCTTGAAGTCTTGAAACGATGCATTAGAAAGGCGGTTTTTCGATGTTTTTGATGAGGCGCTAGGCCGAAACTCAAGTGAATGTCTATTCTCATACTCTACTGTACTCTACTGGATGGAAACAAATCTGAATTTGGGTCCAAGCAAATTTGGAATTGTGGATTATAGGCCCATTTTCCCATTACCATATCCACAACCACAAGCAATGATCCTTTGGTTATATAAATGAATTAGAGTTCTATTTATATAATTAACTTTATAGTTCTTCACATAAAAAAAACCATCGGATTTCAATTTTCAACAAAAATAATACTTGGTAAAATTTGAGAATTCATGAATTCATATTTCTTACAAAATAAAGAAATGGATTGCATATTCCTCTTATTTTCGACAAGTCACATGAATAAAATTACTACATGATGAGCCACAAATATGATAATTTCACATAAATTTAGGCCAAGTGAATTATTTTGTGTATCGTAAATTTATATGAATTCTTGTATTAACTAAACAATTACATAATATTATAATATCATTATTAGGATTCATGATCACTATTAATACTATGAAAATGACACTAAAACATACTCCGTAATTAACATTTTCACGCTTGTTTAATGTGTCAAAATAAAGTTGCAAAAAACAAACGTATGTATCGTGAGTAAGCTTCAACGTGCATAATAATTCTAATTTCAGCTTACTTTGTCATTATATCATGGTTTGTGACTTAATCTTACACGTTGTAATTCAATAATAGGTGTATCTTACACCTCGTTTAATGGCATGTTAGTTTAAAATTTAAATGTAAAAGTTCTTATAATAAATGTGATACAAATATAGTAATACATATACTCCCTCCCTCCCAGTGAATTGTTAACGTTTGATTTTTTGGGTTATACATGATACAATTAATCCTTATATTTTTGTGGCTTATACAAATTTCATATAATATATATATAAATGAACATGTTATAATAACTCCAGTGTATTAAGTTACTTTATATTTATTTTCATACTCCTTCATTTCTTGCATTTGTTTTTGTATCAAATCCGAAACGTTAACAATTGACTGGAACAGAGGGAATACAAATGAACAATTGTGATTACAGAACCACAATTATTTCTAATTTTTATGTTAGTTTGAGTGAGATTAATTTTAAATATGTTTAAATTCGGTTGGATTGGGTCATTACATGTTCTGGTATATTGTTGATGTGTTATTATCAAGTTATTTACATATAGATCGGAGGTAGCTAAGGGTCGGGGCTAGCCCATTGGAGGGTCTATTGCACTCAACCCTTCGGAGGTTGAGGGTCAAGCCATGTTGGGATGGCTAAAACTCGGACCAAACTCGATCGGTTAGTTATTAAAAATAAAAAACAAATTAAAAAAAATAAGGGCTTGTTCGGGTTAAGGCATAAAAAACTCGACTCGAACACGACCCTTTTTTGAAGCATTTTGGACCGGGTTTTAATGGACCAAGTCTATCTTTGATTCCTAACTGACAGGCTAAGCCGAGCCACACAGCCCACACTATCCGCCAACTCTATTTACATGTACAAAGCACTCTCTCATATACAAATCAATTTAACCAAATCGGCTCAATTAAAATCATTTTATTTTCGAATTCGATCAATTTTATCGGGGAAAAAAAAAAAATCCTCGCATCATCAACAATTCACCAATCACAACACTCTTCGACTTTTTTTGTTTTTTCTTTTCTTTTTAAACTAAAACCCTCAATTTTGTTTTTTTTTTTTTTTTTGAAATTTAACTCCACCGTTTGTTCATACATATCATATCACACAAATTATTATTATTATTAATTTTCTTTTTTTTTTTAAAAAAAAAAAAGACCCAAAATTCACAATAAAAGGTCAATCAATAATAATAATAATAAGACATAGTAGAAGAATAATGGTGAAGATATTAATACCAATGGCATCTTCTACACTAAGACCATCTTTGTGTTCTTCTTTCAGATTTTCATCCACACATCTTTCTTCTAAGAACCTTTGTAGACCTCTTTCTTCACTCAATTTGGCTAGTGGTATGCTCAATTTTTGTGTTTTATTTTATTGTTTTTGTTGTAATTGTGTGTTTTTATTGTGTTATATTTAGTGTTTTTGTTTGAAATTTTGATGTAATTTTGAGTTTTTTTAATGAAAGTTGTGAACTTGTGTAATAAGTAGCTCTTTAATTATGATTTTTATGTTTACTTTTGGTTTTTTTGATTGGAAGTTGTAAACTTGGGTATCTGGAGTTCTTTAATTATGATTTTATGTTTTTTGATTGAAAGTTGTAAATTTGGGTAATGGGTAGTTCTTTAATTATGATTTTATGTTAATTTTTCGTGTTTTAATTGTACTATATCTAGTGTTTTGTTTGAAATTTTGTTGTAATTTTGGGTTTTTTGATTGGAAGTTGTAAACTTGTGTAGTCGGTAGCTCTTTAATCATGATTTTTGTTGAATTTTAGCAAATATATGTTAAATTTTTGCATTTAATTGTGGTGTATTTAGGGTTTTTTTCCTTAAATTTTGCTGTAATTGTGGGTTTTTTGATTGAAAGTTGCAAACTTGGGTGTTTCTTTAGTCATGAATTATGCTGAATATTGGTATTAATTTGTGTTTAAAATGCAAAATTGGGCAGTGGGCAGTGTTAGATTTTGTTGAAATTGATTTAGTTTGTTTGATTTCGGATATTTTCGTATGCTACAAGTTAAAAGATGGAAATATGGGTGTTTTTAAGTTGTAAAATGATTGATGTAGCCGGCGTTATATGGTAATACTATGTTTTGACATCTTATCAATTGAGAGGACTTGGTCATTTAGAAACTGAACTATGGACTTTGAGGTTATTTCACAATTCATACTTCATAGGACGGAAAGAAGAAGATGTCTTTTATTGTTCAAGGCTATCAAGAGCTTGTCTTCTGTAAGACGGCCTTACATATGGCATTGGGCTCTATGATTCCCTTTTCTTTGGTTTTGATATGTGATGGAGATAAAAAAAATGACTGTTGTTAAGAAGTGGGACTATGCAATGTTGATACAATTTTCAATATATGTTTCTGATGAACAAACACTTGGAAAGAATGCGCACGTTTGAGCCCTATACCTACATAGGCAAGAGTCTTTGAGGCACTTATTTAATCTGGTTGTTTTTGCTTTGTGGCTCAAAGAGTAGTTGGCTTTGAGGCACTCGAGTTTTTCATCTGGAGAGTTGTTTGTTTGATAAGATATTGCAATTTACTACTAGGAAACATTTCTAAAAAAAATTACTGTACGATTTTGATTGCTTTCTTAGGATTCATACATTGGCTTTGCGATACGTCTGATCTTATCAATTACCACAGCCAGTAGCACTAAAGGAATCAATTGATATATCATTGATCTATTGGAGTGGTGCTTTTGATTGGTTGTATTATCATAACGGATTACTTCGTATCACATATTACTTAAGGACGAGTAATTTTGGAATTTGTTCCAGGTGTTCCTCAGTTACATTCTTTTGGTTTAAGAGCGTCCAACTTGTTGCAACGAAGAGGCAACTACTTATCGGTCAGTGCTGCTGGAAATGCTGCACAAGCGAGCACAAGTGCTGTTGAAGAGAATGTCTTGGAGTGGGTCAAGAAGGACAATCGGAGAATGCTCCATGTTGTTTATCGTGTTGGAGATCTTGACAGAACAATCAAGTATTTCTATGTCCCTATACAGCTTTAAGTAGAATGATTATTTTCTCGATTTCTTATAAATCTAACATGGTTTTAACTTTTAATTACTGTTGGTTGCAGATTCTACACCGAATGTCTTGGAATGAAGCTGTTAAGGAAACGTGACATACCAGAGGAGAGATACACTAATGCGTTTCTCGGATATGGGCCTGAAGATTCTCATTTTGTCATAGAGTTAACTTACAGTAAGTTACCTGATTGCTTACGATATACGTTACTCACATCGAATCACAGTCTTCTTGTTTTTCTCCTTTTTTTTCCTTCTAATTGCCAAATGAAAAACGTAGACTTACTGGTTTCTTATGCTTGTGCTTTTGCTCGTATGACTGTATCAGATTATGGTGTCGATCAATATGATATTGGAGCTGGTTTCGGGCACTTTGGCATTGCTGTGGAGGATGTAAGATTCTTTAGCGGCTTTGGTTTCGCACATATGCTCTTGTTTGACTATGGTCTGTAACATTTTATTTGTTCTTTCACGTGCAGGTAGCCAAGACCGTGGAACTTGTCAAGGCTAAAGGTGGAACGGTGACTAGGGAACCCGGACCCGTTAAGGGCGGCAAGACAGTGATTGCGTTTGTTGAAGATCCTGATGGTTACAAGTTCGAACTCATTGAAAGGGGGCCTACACCTGAGCCATTATGCCAAGTAATGTTGCGAGTTGGTGATCTGGATCGAGCCATTGAGTTTTACAAGAAGGTAAATGCTAGTGTGTTAGAGTTATGATTTATGCATCTTGACATGTATTGGCTAAGTGGCGTCATGAAATGCAGGCTTTTGGCATGGAGCTTCTACGGACCCGGGATAATCCGCAATACAAGGTAACCAATGCCGTTCACTGCCTCCATAACAGTAAAAGTTTTTGCATGGCAAATAAATTGTTGGGCTGTGTACGGGATTGCATGTGATTATTAATCTCTATTGTGAAGTAGGACATGTTCTTCTCAGTTTATGGGCTGCTGAATAGTTTCAGCTGTTAATGTAGGACATTTAGACCTTACTTTGAGACGTGTTCTTTCCGAATTGCTGGACCCCTTGGCGTAAACTTTTTTTTTTTGTTTTTTTTTCGAGGCAGTTGATTGAGTTTGGCTTTAAGTGATGACCTCTGAGCTACTTCTATTCATTACATTTCGTGAACTGTTTGATTGCTAACGTTCTCTGCTGATTATTTCAGTACACAATAGCAATGTTGGGGTACGGTCCTGAAGACAAAAGTGCAGTGCTGGAGTTGACTTACAACTATGGAGTTACTGAGTATGAGAAGGGAAATGCTTATGCACAGGTAAGAGTATTTCTTTGTTGGCTCAGACAAATTATTAACTCGGTACCCCTTGGGACTCATGTGAAGCGATAAGGGCGAGCTAACTCATCTTGTCTCAGCTAGGTCACATCCCTTATACTTCTCACTAATTGACATCATGGTAGCTTTTATCTTAGTCTTGTACTCTTGTCTACAAAGTCTATATGCTCTCCCCATTTGAGTCCGGTTAATTTTGCCCGTCACTGAAAAGGAGATGAGTTGAACTGTAAACTGTTTTGGTTACTGTTCTGCATGTCACTACACTTTTTTTCATTCTTGAGAAGCTACACGTAAGCTGTTTAATTCATTTGTTCCCTCCCAAATTGCATTGTTAACTGAATCATTTGTGGTACGTGTGTCGGTGATTTAGATTGCCATAGGCACGGATGATGTGTACAAAACAGCGGAAGCGGTTAAACTCTGTGGAGGAAAGATCACACGAGAGCCAGGACCGTTGCCTGGTATCAGCACCAAGATAACAGCATGCCTTGATCCAGATGGATGGAAAACGGTACAGCATCCCTTCACTTTTAGTAGCTGACATAATTACTGATTTAGCAAACGACTTTTATTTCGAATATGATTGCATATTTGCGCATTCTCTATGCCGGGGTGCGCCCCAATCTTTGCAAAATATCTTACCAATTTGTTCGTCCTGCAGGTTTTTGTTGACAACGTTGATTTCCTCAAGGAGTTGGAATGATTTTGAGCACTACCCTTTTGTCGAAGAACCAACGTAGATTATTTATGCAGTACGAAGTAGAAGTTATCATTGAACTATTAGGGAAAAAATTATATAGCTCTCGCCAAGACGATTCTTTTTTGCATCGATTTGCATAAATAAACGTCTGTTTCATATTTCTTGTTGTAGATATACTTTAGTGATCATACTTCATAGCGGTGTAAGTTTAGTAATGATCAAGGAATTCGGTAATTCCCCCATAAGAAACGAGTTTGGAATTAGGATTCACATATTAATGTGTCAAATAATTACATATTTATTTTTGTATCAAACGAAATCATACTTGTTGAGTTCACGTATCTATACCGATATTCAAAAGCAACAAATAACAAGCTCAAGTGTCGATAGAGCAGCTACGGATGGAATCGAGAATCATCGCCAAACTTGCTTATTTAGAGCAAAATTAACAAATTAAAAGTTCAGTCTGACATATACAGCACCGTAGCAAGGTAGACACAGCAGAAGTATAGGATGCATACGTATGAATATGACACAAGTTGTCTCAGCATAGAGGATTGTGAATACATGTAGAATGGGCAGAAGTCATGGCATATGCACACGGGTTACACGAAGCTTCTGGGCCGAACGCTGTAAATTCAAATCAAATGTTGGGCGTTACGGATATCAGCATGGCACAAGCAAATGGAATAAGATGTCAGGTCCAATGTGCGAAGGGCGCTTGTAGAGGTAGATAATCTCCTGTCAAAATCTTTACCTGGAAGGAGCTAGGCAATCCTTTACAATTTCCGTTGAACAATGTAGAGGTACTCCCTCCAATTCGTCAATAACGTCTTATTCACCGAGTAGAAGTTAAATGAGACTAACTGACTCAAGTGGAGGAGTAATACATAAAGCAAAAACTGCAGCCTTTGATCACTCTGAGGAGGAGATACGCATAGATGATTGAGTAGTTTTAGAAGACAATAATATACGAGCAGAATCAAACTAGGCAGGATAAATACGACCTTTTGGTCATATTCTGGCAGCGACGATGTTCAATCGATCAATTGGAATCAAGTTTCTCTAATCATATTTCTCGAATCAAACTAGTTTTGTCAGATTTAGTAATTTGCATCTACAATCCATCATAGCAGCTAAGAAACTCTGCTTCTACAAATATATTCCTGGACACTATGACCCAAAAATTAAGTTCATCTAAACCAACTCCCCTTCATTGTTTGGGACTAATGTCATCAGAAACTTTATAAGTTTTTGAAGTGCGTCGTCGGGAAAATCACACTTCATTAGCTCCCCAGCGACCTGAGCTGGTGTAACTTGAACCTTACCTAGCAACTCCTCGATTTGGTCGTAAAGAGGGTGGTCCTTGATATCCAAATAATTGGCTGCAAGTATCTTAAACCCGCTGAAAGTACAGTACGACATCTCTATGTGCACGTCCATTCGACCAGGTCGCAGGAGTGCAGGGTCGAGACGGTCCTTGTGATTGGTTGTGAATACTATAATCCGTTCATCTCCACATGAAGACCACAATCCGTCTACGAAGTTGAGCAAGGCCGATAAGGTTACCTGGATTAGAAATGATTCATTATATGCGTAAGAAATCACAATAACTTGGAACTTGTTCGTCACAGAATTCTTATCAGGATGTTTATGCAAACCTTCAGACTGATATGACAGGATTTTGTTCAATATGTTTCGAAGATTAAGTTAATTGTTTCTAACGAAATTATGTCTGTTTACGGATTGTTGGACACACGTTGAAAACCCGACACATAAATGCATTTAGATTGCACTGATACACTAAAATAGATCATAGAAGAACAAACCTTTTCATTATCATCATCGTCTGATTTAGAAACATCCTCTGCACATTCTCTGTTCTGCAGCTTAATAGATGTTAAATTCGTAACGGGCCTGGCCTTACCCGCGGTGGAGGAGAGATGTCTGACTCACAAGCCCAAGAATGCTCTT
>JAUEKU010229806.1:0-15788 GCA_032274805.1 Gypsophila paniculata | reverse complement strand
CAATAATTAATCTTTTAAAAAATAATCTATAATTTTACGACATAAATTTGTCCCACATCGTTCTTTCAACAAAAGAGTTTAAAGAAAATTATATAAATTTAAACTTTGATCAATGTAAATAATCAATTAACTGACTCGGTTAATTATTAATTAATTATTATGATTTAGCCAAAGAATTTAGTTAATTTTAAGTCTTTTAGTGATTTTTAGATAGGTTTTTTCTAACATTTTAAGTTATATTGTGAATGATAATAGCATTAAACTTTTACATGAATTAATAATAAATTAACATTTTTTTAAAAAAAAAAAAAAAACCTATAACATCATAACATATATTCGTCCAACAACGTGGGTATAAAAATTACAGACATTAAAAAAAATTATCTAAGAAATACATGTACGTGAAAAATGTAATCATCAATTCAATTCATGACTTTGTACAATTTTTTTCATTAATATTTATAATCGATATTAGACCCGTTTGTCAAATATAAGAGCATCAATGTGAAATTAGTCAATAACCACTAAAAAAAAAGTGTTACTAGTCAATTACCATGATTAAAGATTGTATTTGTATGACATCATATCGAAAGTTTCTCAATATTTTGGAGGGCTAATACGCTATTTCAATCCCCGCTCTTTTTCTTCGAAAAGAAAATGTGAAACTTTGTCCTAAATTAATCATTTTTGGAGCTACTATTGACAAATAATTTTTTCTATTGAGAGAGTTTTGGGCCGCTCTTTATAAAGTTCATTTGGAATTTTATGAAGATATCGACCTTTACATAATACAAATGATCACTGGTATTGTTAATCAAATTGATGGTTCCCACTATAAATAATAAGAGATAATGCCAAATTGACAAAATCAATCAATTTATAAGAAATAATAATTGATCTTTAGTTTTCATTAGGCTTGTTTTTCAATTTCACTTGTATACTGTACCGTTTAGGTTTATAGTACTTTCTTCGTTCCGGTCATTTATTTACCTATTTTATTTTGGATGTATAAATTATTTGTTTAGCTTTTTCTTTTTAGTAGCCTTTATTATTTTAATATAACCAACTTATGCCTATTCTTTTTCACCAAACTCTTTTCTACAATTATATTGTTATTAGAAGACTAATGGTATAATTGTCTTTTACGACGTTCCTTGGTCTTTGTCCCAAAATGAAAGATAAATAAACGATCGGAATGTGGAGAATAATAAATTTGTTTTAAACAAAAAAAAAAACAAAAAAGAGTCAACACACTATCATTGGCAATATAATTGATGATTTATTCCATTCCAAATATATTTATACATCATGATTTATGACTTACTAGACATTTCTTTGATATTTGCACTTTTATCCAACTCAAAAATTAGCAAATATAGAGTATACTAAACATTTTCAAGTGTAAAAAAAAAAAAAAAAAAAAAAGAAAAGAGAAAAGAACCTAGCTAACTCTAATGACATTATATATTTTGTGCAAGTTATGCCTCACTAAATTATGATACTATTTTAAAAAATTAAAATATTGGAATTTTAATCCTTTCACATAACAGAGCAAGCATTAGGATTTTCATCACTAAACAATTGTGGTGGCTGTGAATACTCAGGAGCATGCCAATATTCTACTACTTGGTGACCATAACCATCCCCTTGTTGTCTTGGATCATATGCATAAGAATAAGCATGATCATAGCCATATGGGTTATACTCCATTTTGTTCACTTCGATTTTCGGGCCATTGTCCTTTGACGGGCCGGCTCCCTCACCACTAGCGCCCTTTTTCTTTTCTCCGCCACTGTCTTTCTTGTCACAGCTACAGTCTTTTTTGTCGCCACCATCATTTTTCTTGTTGGCGCTAGTGTCTTTATTCTCGTCGCTTGACTTTTGGGGCCTTTCTGATTTGTCGCCGACTTCTTTGGGCTTTTCTGACTTTCCACCGCCTTCTTTGGGCTTCTTATCAGCACCGGCACTGTCGCCGCCATTCTTTGTAGGAGCAAGTTCTACGGATCTCTTTAGCTTTACGTTTAAGTAAGGCAACAGGTCTTTCATGTTCATGGTCCCCTTTGCTGTGATCAGGTCTTTTGCTAAGTCAACATTTACATCTTGCACACCTGTAGTGAAGCAAATATCAGACCATAAGATTCAAGCAGACCATTATAATTGTTGTACTCGATATGAATTTATATTCCTAAGCGAAGTAATAAAATTCCAATGTCAAAAAAAAAAAAAAAAAAAAAAAAAAACCTTACAGGGGTTTTTACCAATCGTGTATTACGGAGCATTACCATACATTTATCAATATAACAACTCATGTTAGCCGACCTAAATAATTTTGTGACTAGCTCCACGAAAAAACTCTCATATCAAGATATTCATCAAGTCAGATGGTGTACCGCTGAACCATGGAAGAAGACAAGAAGTTCTTAAGACAACATTCTAACACTAGACTACTAGAGTCCTAGATTGGAAGGAGTTCACAGTTTTATAGTCTCATATGTCGTACTCCTAAGGGTGTCTAACATAAGACTTGTCCCAAATGAAAAGAACTCTTCCATTCTCTTATTAAAGAGAAAAGAAAAGGAAGAAAAACAAAAGAGGCGGCATTTAAAAAACACGAGACTTCTAGTTGAAAACGTCTTATTAAACTGTATAAACATAATAAACAAATAGAGTCCAGTTGATTTAGCCACCCAAAGAACCAAGAGCAATTTGGTAGAATATGTCAACTACTCACCTTCACACCTGCCGACGATTTTCTTAATCTTCTGAGCACATCCTTCACAGTGTACCTTGGTCTTTAATTGTACAGTGGCGACTGTTGGCTGCAGAAAAACATTAAACAAGATTATTTAAATGATCAGCCAATTTAAAACAACTTTTGATGACGTTCGATATACATCAGGATCAAACCAATTCAACAGACATTTTGAAAGCGCGCACGCAGATTAAATAAATGTAATAAACACATCATTATCATGATCCACGCATGGATTAGCTAACAACCGCGGCATGCAGCATGTACAGGCATAATCCAATAAACAAGTAGCTAATATTTAAAAGAAAAACACAATAATTCATTAGTTTTCCGGGATTTCAAATTCAGCTGAACTACTCCCAATATGAGACACACTAGAATAATATTTTTTTAAATGTAATTGTCACTAGAATTGTATAGTAGTCGCCGTCCACCAGAGGATCGCGAGCAAACCAGAAGCACGATTATGACAGGTTTGTTTCTAGTAATTAAAGATAATACAAATCTATAATTAATTTGATTACATAAGCAATCATTGTTAGCAGCTCTGCTTCATTATTGGCAGTGCAGAATATCTAAAGTAGTGGAGTATCTGGCAAAATAGGTATATACCCTATCTGATCTGAATACTGCCTGAGACAGGCGTTCAAATCCAACACCGGAAAACTCAAAACAAACCAGTATGACTCTGACCCATAGGCATCGAAAAATAGTAGTTAACGTATCATTGAGTTTGTAGTTTACAGTATCCGGAATCTGAAGATAAAAGTATCATTGACCCGTAAAGCATGCAAGATGAACTCATTTGCTAAAGTATACAGGAGTTTCAAAATCCGACAAACCAGAGTTCTAGGCAACATTGTTCAAATGAGCCAAAATGATCTAAACCTTACAGTTCGAATATCATTCAGTTTGTGACTCATAGCTAATCATATCATATCGTGGTTAAATAAAATAAATGACTTCATTTTATATAACCAAAATCTGATGAAACTGACCCATATCTGAAAGTACTCAATTTGTCCTGAAATATATTTGTGAGGATAAAAAATTTAGGTGATTAGAATGACCAATTTGCCAAATTATTCAAATTTCAGGTTCGACTCTAAGTAATTTAACGATCAATTCAAAGTATGAACAGACTAGCATATCCCATAATGTAACTTTACTATTCAATGACTTTGCATACCAAATGAGTACGAGTCATAATTATGTACACCGCAAAGTGACAGCCTAATTATTGATTACTTTTCTCAAAGTATATTAGGGAGCAGAGGTGATCATATTTTCTACAGTCTAATGTCAACCATACAAAAGTAATGACGACGTCGAAAAATATAACTTAAACTAGTCAATTATATTAATCATCTTCCCTATTTTGCAGGGCAAGTTCACATTGCCTAGTCAATTACATTGCAATAAAATTTGCCTCTCTCAAACTCAGTTCATGTCATCAATCGGTTCTTTTATGCGAGGAGGTTTCCAAGTACTATGGACCGCAACAGAGCGAGTAATAAAATATTCCGTAATAAAGAGCCAATTAAGTTGACTAATCTGCTTCCATTCTAGGTAAAAGTCCTCTCTAGAAAATACTCAGAAGTTACACTAAACAACTTCGCAAGTCGCGACATCATAATCACAAATTTTCCAACAACCATGATTAACACGAAAATGATAAACCGAAAACAAAAAACAAAATTAGTCAAAAAAGGAACCGAAAACAAAAAACAAAATTAGTCAAAAAAGGCTAGAGAAAATACCTCCTTAGGCTTCTCCTTCACTTTCTCTTCTGACTTTTTCTGATCATCGGATTTCGCATCCGACTTCTTCTCCTCTGGTTTTTTGTCATCAGATTTCTTTTTGTCACCGCCACCAGCCTTACCATTTCCACCTTCCTTAGCGGCCTTGTTAGGTTGGAGAGACACCAACTCGACCGGCTTTTTAATCTTCTCCTCTACTCTTTCCTTAACTTTAACAGGGTCAACTTTCCCTGTCACCACCAATTTGCTGGTAGAAAAATCTGTCTTTACACTTTCCACACCTACAATTTCATTGACCAAACACATAAGTTACCTCATACATCAAATAAATATAACATTAAAATCGACTAGTCTCAACATAGGATCATAAAAAGCTTTTGTTGTACGTCATACAACAGTCGTATTTGGTATATTATCAAGAGATTCAATTCAAGCTACTATGTCCGTCTCAATGTATATCCCAACAATGTAACCTAAGATGTCTCATACCTCCATCTTAACAACTAGGCGGTTAGGTTTGTAGTTTTCATACAAATTTATACAATGACACGTTTACATTTACGATTCAGAAAAAGAATTTAGCCAAAACAAAAGAACTATTTCAAATTGGTAATAGTATACACAATATACACGCAATTTGCAAATATAGTATTGTCATTATAATTGATTAGATGGTACTTGTATTAATTATAGAACGTGTGTTTCCACTAATGTGTCCTAATTCTGAGTCAACCATTAGAAACAGCTCAAACCTATTGAAAATTAAATTCCATTAGTGCATAAAACGTGATCACTTTACCACTTATCATTATCATTATTGAGTAAAATGCGATTATTTCTTTTGTTTTAGCATAAAATGATCATGTTTCGATCAAAACAGTTTAAACAGTCAACAGCTTTAATGACCGACTTATACGGATCTCAAGAACTGCCAAGATTTAAGAACTAAGAAACAGATGAAATAAATCAAGAAAACACACCCATAAAAGATTGTCTTACAATTCATATTCATATTAAAAGACCGTCTTTTTTAAGATTTTAACGCACACGATCATATGAAAATGTAAAATCTTGGTATTGGAAAAACACATGATTTTGACAAAATTAAATATTTACCTTGAAATTTCACGAGGGATCTCCTGACTTTCTTGGCACAACCTTCACAATGCATATCAAATTGAAGCACAATAGTATTGGCCCCACCATCATTTTTCTTCTCTCCTTCATTGTTCTTGGCATTTTTCTCTGTTTTCTGGAAAAAGAAAAAAGAAAAATTATAATTCCACAAAAAAAAAAAGAACAAATTTTTGATTAAAAATTCAGAGATTAAAAGAGTAATAACTAACCTCGCCCATGATTAAAGAATAAAAGACGATATTGTGGGAAAATATTATGATAAAGTTTTCAGTGATGAATATAATGATCAAAACTGATGATAATTTGGTAAGTGGAGGAAATTTGTTGAGGTGAAGATATGGAAACGGTAAGCAAGTGAGAGGGGGATTATATATATATAAGGAAGAGTTTTCCAATTCTTTATTGCGTCTTAATTGTCCTATCACCTATGTGTTACTCCGTATTATTTTTTTATATTTTAAAAATAATATGATTTTTAATTGTAGGGCTACTTGGTGTAAAGGTTAGTAATAGTTGGACCGGAGCTGACAAAGTTGATTCGACTTGAATAATCTGACCTAATAAGATTGATTTTAAAATTCAAAAAATAATTCAAAATTGAAATTTAAAAATGACTTGATGGACTCGAAATGATGCGTCCCGAAATTGACGCGGCCCAAAACTGGGCTGATAGACTCAATAAATTGCTTAAAAAGAATAGTTTGAATTAAAGTGCATGACCATAAAACAACCTAAGGTGACTCAATCCGAAAATGACCTTATGACCCATACCTTTAACCCAAAATGTCCGACCTGAAGCGACTCGACCTAGACTTAACCTAGATGACCCGTTTGCCAAGTCTAGGCTGGATGAATCTTGGTGTAATTCTTACCACATTTTTTTTAATAAATCATTTTTTTTTTTGTGTGCAGATTTTAAGAGAGAGTTTTGATTATCTTCTACGAGTATTTACAAAAATTTGTTTTCTATAAAATTGTTATTTGTGAATTTTTGTTAATATTGAAGGCAAAATTACAACTTACCACCATATATTTATTGTATTTTACAACTTACCACTATGTATTTTGTTTATTACAACTTACCACCTAAACTTTAACATATATTTCCAAACTCCCACCGTATTTCAATCCCGACTTCTTTTTTTCTTAATATTTGATATTTTAAGTAAATTAACTTATTAATTAAAATAAACCAACAAATTAAATAAAATCAACAACAACAATTACTAAATCAAAACACCCAAATAACCCTCTTTCACCATTCTAACAAGTCTTACCCTAAATCAACAACATCAACCCTAACAATCAATAGTTATCTATCAAACCCAATTTACAAACTTTTTATAATTAAATTAATTTATCAATTACGATTTTGGTGCGGTAATAATAGTAATCATAATGGAGGATGGCGGTGGTCACCTTAGCCAAGGGGGGAAGGTGGTCGTCGCGGTGGTAGTGTGGTTAGTGTTTTGTGAATAACCTCTTTTTTTGGTGTGTTTTAAATTATTTTTTGAGGATTTTTTGTTTAATTTTTTTAATTACTTTGGGAGGGTTTTTTTTTGTTTAATTAATTAATTTATTTTGTTTTTAATTATTTTGAGATTTTTGTGTTTGACCTTTATTTTTTTATTTTTAACTAACTTTTTATTTATTTTGGAAAAACTTAAAATATGTTATTTTAAATGATAGAAATATGTTTATTTATGTAAATTTTTAGGAATTCGTAATGTATTAGGAGTTATAGTTTATCAAATGATTTTAATAAGATTGAATTATTTAAAAGAAATAAAAAAATTAAAAGAAAAAGGAGAAAAATATTCAAACTAGTAAAAAAAAGTGAAATATTTAAAGTAGTGAAAAAAATGTGAAATATTGAAAGAAGTCAGAAGAATCAAAAAATTAAAAATATTAAAATAGAGGGGTCGGGCGAAATAGTGTAAGGGGTGGGTGGTGGGGGTGTCGGGGAGGTTGCGTCGTCGGTGCTCTAAGAAAAAAAATTTGTATTACGTAAAAATGAGAAGGAAATGGATTACGTCGATTAATTTTTTTTGTTGCAGTCCAAATATTTGGGAGAAAATTAGTAACCTGAGAAGGTGAAGGGGAAATGAGAGGGACAATTTGAAAATGTGTGGACTGCGCAGATTAAAATGTGGACTGCGCCGTTTACGTCCCTTCGGATATATACAAATAATAAGTGGTAAGTTGTAATAAACAAAAGAGTTTGTTGACAGTTTCCACCTATTTTATACCACTTTTTCAAAACTCTGACTTAATTTAATTTCTTTTCAAAACTCCCACCTATCCTAGACAATTCTTCTAAAAGTCCTACCAAACACTCATTTTCACCAAAATAAAAATTAATGATTTATCTTTAATTTTTCCGATTTTGATTTTTAGTGGTAAGATAAGTACGTTCGTTATTAATATATACAAAAAAAGTTCTTTCTTTTTTGCAAAAAAATTGCATTTTGGTGAAATATTTGGAGAAAATGGTTATAAAAGGTGAAAATTTTGCAAAAAATTAGAATAAGATGGAATTTTGAAAATAGTGATTATAATAGATTGGAGTTATCAAATAACCCTAAACAAAATATATAGTGGTAAGTAGTAAAATACGATAAAATACATGGTGATATGTTCTAATTTTGACTATTTTTTTTTCACAATGTCTTTGTGGGTTCGTTGTCGAACGTATAACAGTCTTCTAATTGGTTTATCCCTCATAAAGTGCTATCATTAAATGAGTAGTATGCCAATCAGGAGACTGTTCCCATAAGAGATTAACTCATTTTTTTTTTTTTTATGAAATACAACTACAGATATTGTCTTTGTAAAATATTATTCGACAAATGTAAAAAAAAATAAAAATAAAATTGAAGTATGTACTTTATTTGTTCGGTGGTGGAATATGCCTGACTGTACATAAATCAGGCACATTAGTAATCGAGTAAACACCAAAGGAATCGCCCAATAGAAAATGGACAAACTAATAGCAAGAGGAACCAAGATTATCGGAGTTGGTCGCAACTATATCGCCCACGCTAAAGAGCTCGGAAACCCTATTCCTAAGGTCTCTTCTCTTCAACTTTCTGATTATTTATTTTGGGATTGAGCTTAAATTGACGTTTTTTTTTGTATAATAAAATAATTTGATCCAAACGATCATTGATTTAGAAGGAACAAATGACTGAAACTGAGGCAGTAATCCACTTAATTCCTTAAGATTGATAGTAAGCTTGTTTATTTTCAGGAGCCAGTATTATTTTTGAAGCCAACGTCGTCGTATTTACCGAATGGCGGAACTATACTTATTCCGCCATCCATGGAACACCTTCATTATGAGGCTGAACTTGCTGTTGTTATTTCCAAGACTGCTCGTGATGTTCCCCAATCTTCTGCCTTTGATTTTGTTGCAGGTTTTCTGCTTCCTTCACTCCTTTGTCGTTGTCGTTGTCGTTGTCGTGGTATGTGTTTAGTGCTGAGTTTAATTTAATTTATTTTATGATTGTGATTGCCTCGTATTTCTCCGAATATATGTAGATATACAAAGTCGAATTTGTATACTGTGAGATAATAATGGTCAAAGTTTAAGTTCCCCACAAACCAGATATTGAAAATTTGAAACTTGATCTCCGGATTGGTCGTCGTGGGCGGATCTCAATAATTACGGTGCATTCTTGACCGAGACAGTGTCATAATGCTGAAGCGGTTATCTCGGTATCTCTGAAACATTAATCACGTATTAGTGTCAAGGCTGATATCTGAAAACAATTATCACGTACTTCGTAAGGTTTTACTGATGTTTTCGCATTCTTTGCCCTTTTCTGTGATTGCAAACTGTAAGGTCGGAAAAATATCAGAATATTAGCTTTGTGAGCTATGTAGTGTAGTTATGTTTTTTTTTTTCCCCGCTTACATGTGATGTATGTTGAATCAATTTGAAAAATATACAAAGATATGATGAAAATCAAATTCAAAGGTTTATGATCCCCCATAGGTATTGCGGAATTGACTCGAGTATTATAATTGGTTCGCTTGTAAAGATATACTTGGAAGAGTATAATGGTGTTGAGTGGACACGTAAAACAAATCTTTTATGAATATTTTAGGTAATCTGTCCATTTTATTGAGTTGTCAGTTCATTACACCTGCGAAAATCAGACCACTCCTACCAACTAGTATAACTGCGAACTTTGTGTTTGTTTATGGCTTGGCATAGGGTTTACATGTTAGCTAAAAAAAGTAGTTGTTTGCAAAAAGATATCTGCACTTCCTGGTGCTCTTTTAGATCTCATCATTGGGATTAGGTTTCATGTTTTCGATTAAAAGAAAAGTGATTGATGCGATAAAGAAAGGAGTGGAGCTGCAAATAGCTTTCCTTCTCTCCTATTGAATAGGACCCTTTAACTTGAGCATCCTCTCTGTTCTCTATTATTAGGAGCTGGATGTGTTTGCATTTTGTAACTCTATGTAATCCAATCCAAATGGAATCCATAGAAGACCCGAACAAGATGTATAATGGTTTACGTCTGAGAAATTGAGAGTTATTTCAGAGAAGAGATAGAAAGAGTAAAAGATACTCCTTCCCTTTAACTCCAAAGTGTGCACTTCTTTTTCGACACTATTCATAAGCTTAGAGAATCTTCAATATTATGTGCAATGTATTAGTGAAAATATAGTCATGTGTGATCTTGTTTGTTTCGCCTTCTTAAATACAATATTTATATCATTTTTTATAATTTTTTTTTATAACGTGTAATCGTTGCAAAATATGTCTCGACAGGTGTGAAAAAGCATATGCACAATTTGGAGTTGAATGAAGGGAGTAACTTTTAGCCTATAATAATGCTTTACTTCAGTGTATACTCCGTTTACGATTTCTGAAGATAACTCTCTATTTGCACTTAGGAAAAGATAACTCTCCATTTCTCTATGTCATCTTTTACAACAATTAATGCTACGTTAACAACATAACAAGCCTATAAATGTTGTGTAAACCGTATATCTAGTCCGTTTCAAATATTGAATTTTTATTTATATTAATATTTTATTAGTTGACTAAAAATATCAATAAAAAATCAATTATGGGACAAATTAGCTATAAGTTTTTGGTCGATAAAAAAGCTTTTTATATGCGGAAGTTTTTACTAAAAGAAAATTAATTGATGATTGTTTCAGTTCGATTTTTTTTTTTTAAAGATAAACATGTTTATAAATATAATTCACATATAAAGAAAACAATCACAAAGAAGGAGATAAAGACCGTTAAAGTGAGGTGGAGAGCTATGAGAAAATATCAGCATTATAGAGGAAAAGTAAAGGGTCTATTATCCGAGTAAAGAGAGTGTGTTGGACAGCTATTCTTTAGCATTTTACATTATGTCTTCAGCGTTGTACATGCTCTAATAATGAAGAAAGATTGCATTTAAGTGAAAAAAATATAAATTCAATCCCGTTAATGCCGAAACATTGAAGAATTAAGGGGATCCTAGGAGTAAAGTAGTAAACAGGTTATACTTGGGCTAAAGGAGGAAATGTTGGAGTACGGGTATATGTAGTGGCATAGCCACATTGTAGGATGTGGGGGTCTTGAAACCCCATTTATTTTCAGAGAAGTGATATTTAGCTTGCTAAGTTAGCTATTTTGGACTATAGACCTCAAAATTAAATGGAACAAATAATTACAAAATAGAGTATTTCGAGCTCCGCTACTGACTGCGAGTAATTGTCATATTCATTTAACAGCGTTTTTGGTTGCCTAACGTAAGAATTTGTCTGGAAAAGGAATACACGTGCCGGAGTGATCGTCAACATTGTAGCCTCTGTCCTTGTTATAGACTTTATCATCTAATAATATAACTTCACTTACTCTCAAAAAAAAGAAGAGTCATGGCAATTGTATATGGTGTGCTATAGTGTTCTATAATGAAGAAATAGCTGTCTGAAGGGTTTGTGAGTGATGTTCTTGTACCCTGCCTTTCGCTTTACAAACAACCATTCTCTTTGTTATGATAAACTTAATATCCACTGTTCAGAAATCTTACATATATTTCTGTCATGCATAATTACTCTGTGTTGCTGGCAAGCCTTCGGTGACAACCGAAACTATCACCTTGCATGTATAACAAATTTTTGAGATAGTAAGCCTGTAAATTAGGAGTGAAAATCATGTTCTTTACAGATGTACCAATCGTCATCGGGATCAGTAACTTAAAAACTATATGACGGCTAGCCCAGCTCTTTTGAGTCAACCTTTGGTAGTGGCTGAGATAAAAATTATGCTAAATTCTGAGTTGATTATTAGACTCTAAATCTTTCTCATTACTTGTAAGAGGTACTGATCCTTTGCTGATCCTCGTGTAATTAATTGACTTATACCCTTGTCAGCATCCCTACCAAGTATTTCTGGTGACCCGTAGATGCTGTCTAGCATATTGAGCTGTTTTGTGTTCTTAGGTGATCATAGTATCTGCGAGATCCCTTTTTTTAGCATCAGTGTTAAGTGCAACTTTAATTTATGTTATATCCTGATTTATGTTGTGCCTGTCTCCACACTAAACACCATCTTTGACAGCTGAAAATCATTTTTATTTGTGAACCGGATCAAACTAGTGTCATTGGCAAATATTTAGTAACATGGACCTTCTGTATATTTGCTTTTGTCCTCTTTATTACATCTTTTCATGTTACTTTATCTAAAATCTTGCCTAGCAACATCCACCCTTAGGTTAATTAGATATGGTCTTACTGAAACAAATGACTTCACCTTGATGTAAGAGGTGATGTGTCGGACAATTCAATTCATGATGTATTTTATGTTAGAACTTCAGTCAAATCTCATTCAAAGAACGCAAGTGTATTTATAAATCTATGTTCATTGAGTACCCGTTTATATCAAGAGAAAAAACGAAAGGAATCAAATCCAAACTTGACTTACAATGGGTACTGGTTCATCGTCACTATGTCAACACGTAGGACTGATGGATGCTTTTTTCTTTCTTTATGAAAAAGGAAACATAATGCTAGTACAAAGGAAAGGAGGATTCAAGCTAGGACTATGGTGCATAGGTCCTTCGTCTCTAGACGAAAAACCTTTTACTAGAATTTGAATGATTGGAATTACGATATTTAGGCTTTTATTGTATAAATAAGATGAGGACACCTCCGAATAATATCTTCTCTTTTAGGTATTGAGTATCGCTCATACTCTACTATTTTAAAGCATTCTTGCTTTTGGTTTTTCTTAATTAATCTTAATGTTGCATCACATTTTCTTCAAATCAACTTCCTGAATGACAAATCTTGTTTGTATTTGATGTTTGCTATGTTGATATATACTTAGAACAATTTAACAGTTTTGAAGTACGTATCACTGGGTTCGATGAAGAATTTTGCCGTGACTTCGTAAGATACTACAACTTTTATAGTTTGATTGTTTAGTCATGAAATTTTTCATTCAAACATTCTGTATAAACCAGTTTTCTGAGTACCCCTGCGTTGTCGTGGTTACAATTTTCACAACCCCATCAATTCTAAGTGCTTTTGAGAGCAAAAACTGACTGTAGTGATCTTGGATTGCAGGTTATGCTTTTGGACTTGACATGACTGCAAGGGAACTTCAATCCACTATCAAGGTTTTCTAGCGTTCTCTTTTATTACTTGCCTTATTCTTGTTTTGGACGATTTGCATTGAGCGACTCATATATTTTATGGATTTGGTATCCGCGAACCCCAAGAGGTAGCTTGCATTAGCAACCAAGGTGTTTGGTGGTGAACATATAGTTTGTAAACAAAAATAAACAATTTTGGCCCTGAAAAGTGAAACTGTTAATCTCACTCTTTTGAATGTCATATAAACACAAAAAAGGTGTTGCATTTTATAACTGATGGGAGAACGCAATCAGCAAAAGGTAGGTGGACCGGTTAAGGTTGGCAGCAAAGACAGTGAAGCATCAGTCAAAGTGCTGATGCTGGGTGTCATGTGTGTGAAAAGAAAGAGTGATATCAATGTTGAGTTGCTGTAATATATAGCCAACAATAAAATCTTGACTACCTGCTGTTTGCCCAGTTATTGCGTACGCATTTCGAGTTGGTATTGGACTATAGGCACAAAGTTGTATTGACATTATGTGCATACAACTTCAACATGCATACTGTTATAAGAAAAATAGTTTGTTTGGCCATACTGGCTGAATATATATGTCCTTTTCAGCGATGCTAAATCAGTATGCAGTTATGGTTCTTGGATTAACTGTCATCTATTTTCTGTACTGTAACTGACAATGGTGCTAGAAATCTTTCTGTATTTGCATTGGCTTCAATTGATTTAGATAAAATGAACTTTTTGTTTTCCCAATCATGGTTTCAGTATCGGCTGCGATAGTACACGTCCTATGATTTATTAAGTTTTTTGAATTCACCGCGGCCACATTTTGATGCTGTATCACCCGGTATTGCGATGACTGATATCAAGCCGCAACAACGAAATTTGAGATCATGTATCAAACTTAAGATTTTTTTGCCATGATCCCAATGCTTAGATATTTTCGCACTTGCCTCTTGCTAGGTCTAGGTAGAGTCATGGTTCGTTATACGAAGCATGGAATCTAACATTAGCTTTGCAGGGTAAAAACTAATTTAAATCCCCTAAATGACTTTGTTAACAGAATTTGAGTAAAATATCGACATTCTAGAGCAGAGACTATGGTATTTTTGCATGAAGAACTTAAAACTGTACCGAAACAAACTTAGCCTTTTTGTTATGCGTTGCCAATCATTGGTTTCCTTGGTTTTGCATGTCAAGTTGTCAAATTCCACTTGACTTCACATTTGTAAGAAACTGGCCTCAATGCTTGTGTGTTGGTGGCTTGGGGCCTTAGACTAAACCAAGTGACCAGTGGCTGAGGACAATGCCGTGGGTATATATGTTGCGATAGTATCTACTAATCTTTATCAGTATCATAACTGTCATTCTCATCAAAATGAATTGATTGTGACATGTCATTTACTAAATCATTTGGAGAATACCTATGAATTTTGTACAGCTAGGAGCCTAGGACAGTAATGGAAAATTGGAGTCCCTTTAATGTCACAAGTTCATAACATGATGCTTGTCAAGTTTAGAACACGAGTTACAGAGTCACATTCACATGTTCCTGCAATATTGTCTTGTGTTCACCATTTCTCTTTCTTCTCGTCAGGCTGCAGGTCTTCCATGGTTGTTGGCTAAAGGGCAAGACACTTTTACACCCATCAGTACAATGGTAAGACATAATATTCTAAGCTTGTGTTGTGAATAACCTATGGCTCCACTAGGTCCATGATCTATTGCCTCGCTCCTCCAGTCCAACCTTTGACTGGGTATCTGATCTTACACGTGCCCCTGAAAGCTGGCCATTGTAATTCGACCTTTTATTAGTATTCTTCCTATTTTTTATGTTACTGGCAAGTCTTTCACATGTCAGATGACAAAAGAAATAACCTTATTCATTTGTTATGTGCCCACCGTAAGCCCTGGTCGCAGAGACATAATCTTATACCACCGGTTGTAGTACAACCGTCTCAAAGTTGTTGATCTCTTATAAAAACTTTTTGAGCTCTCACATAAAAACTATTGAGATTTTTTACAAAGTTGTTGAGCTCACATACAAAGTTATTGTGCTATTATATTGTACTCAATACAAAATTGTTGAGGTTAAAAACTATTTTTATAAGCTTAATATGTACCGTAACTCAACAGCTTTATAATAAAGTTCAGCAACTCTGAGAAAACTCATCAACATTAAAACCAATGTGTCAGATATAATCCATTAACTGGTAGCTCACTATGTTTGTATAATAGCTCATCAAGATTTAGCTCAACATGTTTTTGTGCAAGCTTAAGACATCTTTATACCATCTCAAATTTTTTTAAGATAATACTCCCTCCATTTCATTCATAAGGTCCCATTGGGGTTTGACACGGGTTTTAAGAAAGTGGGAAAAAGTAGGGGTATAATGGTATTTTCAAATGATATGTAAGTTGTGTGTATGGAAAATTGTGAAAAAGTAGGGTTATTTTGGTAGTTTTCAATGGAAAAAGTCGATAAATTTGGAAATGAGGCTAAATGAGTGAAATTGCCGAAAAAGGAAAGTGGGGC